>JAMPIV010011663.1:0-300000 GCA_024509875.1 Oreohelix idahoensis | reverse complement strand
ATAACATTAAATGGGATCTTTAACATGCATACTCCTATGGCGACAGTAGAAGCTTGTCAACAGGGTACGAAGAGTATTTGGTAAATAGCTATATTTTCTTATAACATATTCCAAAAGAAGAGGGAAGGAGGGATGTGTGTGTCTGTGAAAAAATGGTGTGGGTGGAGACAGCGCGGCTGGTCCTGTTCTCGATAAAATCAAACCCAACAAACAAACTAGAGGCTGAACATAATATGCCAGTTTCTCTTTAAAAAAACAAAACCATTCTAAACAAATAAAACTGTTGACCGCAACAAACACACAAAGAAAGAAATAAACAAATAATCAATAATCAAAGGCCTCACTAATTTGTGATAAACATTTAACAGCTTCGTGATACTACAAATGATGTTATGTACAGAATAAAGTTTTCTCTATGAAAAATTAATTCACAGTACATGACATTTTCTTATGCACATAATCACGACAAATTTTAGAGTTTATTTCCTACTATTGAATACGCGAAGGTTTACCAAACGCCGACGAAGTACCGGCGCCGAAAAAGGTTGGTAACCCCTGCTCTAACTGGAAAAAAAACATGACATTAAGAGGAGTTATGACTCAAATCAAGGTCAACGCTTTAAGTATCACTCAAGGTTATAGCCTTATCATCGAATCATCTGTCAGCTGATTGATTCCTCACTACTACTACACGGTTGAAGTCGCGAACTCTAGATTACTTCCCCTTGTATTCTCATGGCTCGTCTCACTCTCCTGAGGAAGGGAAAGAAAATCGTCAGCTTCCCTATGACAGCTAATTACTCTCCCTTTGTTAGTAACTTTTCACGGTCCATACTGCATTAGCCTCACGCTGGACAATATTATAATATTTGTTTGTCAGTTCACTTCACTTATCGTACACATTTGCTGAGAAACTGTTTCTATCGTCATCTACATAATACAAAGGACGTTTTACACTTTTAGGATTACGTTTGTATACTGTGTAAATGTGATTTATTAAAAAAAAAAAAAGTAGGAGAAGAAAAGACAAGAAAAATAGACCCAAAAACATATAGACTTCCTTACAGGGATGCTTGCGCAGAAGGAATGAAATGGTATGACAATATCACCAATGTGGAACTGACGGGAATAACCAGAGAAATATAAATGAAACAAGATGTTGGGAGAAGTCGATGGAATTTGATAGGATGTTCATTGACAAAACCTGTTGATAGCATTACAAGGCAATCTTTGTTTTGGAAGCCTCAGTGTTATATATACTCCTTTTTTGTGTATAACGCAGAAATATAGACTCTGAACACGTAGTTAAAAGAAAGAATTGAGGCCCATGAAATGTGGATACATATTGCAGAATAGAAAGAGGTCCTAGATGAGTCCAGGTGAAGAAAAAATCCCGTTTGACGAATTTTTTCTTCACCTGGACTCATTAGCTATGCAACCGTTCCACACAGTTGGTCAACACATTTGCTGATTAATATGTGGACAGTTTATCTACCGTTCATTCTGGTCATCGCATTGATTTAAGGAGAGATTAAATCACGCCCACGGACATCTCTTGCGCAATCATATGCAGTATTTTCATTAACTTGGCCCAGTGGGGGCGGTGCCAGAATCAAACAGATAGTAGCGGCACGATCAAACAACTGAGGGATCTCAGGAAAGACTATCGGCGCTATCAAAGGCAGTAGTGATCCCTGAAACGCGACGCAAGTTTCCTGCCGGTATTTCGCATCTCGGTGTTAAACACGAAACCGATCGCAGTGGGAGCGAACGGGAAAGCCGACGCGCAAGCAGCGAGTGGAGATACGTCAGACCAGGGGCGGCTTCTCTCTTTAGTCTGGCGGTCAGATCCCCAAAAGTCTCCTGAGATCTAAAAAGGTGTCAATTTTCTCATGCCCCACTCATCTTACATTTCAGTTAGATATAGACAGACCACGTAGAAAGCCATGTTATCATTCGGTCGCCAGAGATTTAAGATTCACTAGCTATTGTAGAAATTCTGCTAGATTTCCATCTGAAATGGTGGCTACATTAGGAGTGATTTCTGTTTCTGTGCACGGTATAATATATTTGTTAAAGTGATCAGTGGTCTAGTGCTTTCATTTTTATTTCACTAGATTTTGTGTTTATTTAAATCTATTAAATTAAACTCATCCCAAAAGTTCCAGTGGTAAATTTAATGATATATCTGTTATAATATTTCCAAAAATAATAGATGCTTTAATGTTAAAGTAACTTTTAAAGTAGCGAAGGAATTTATAATTAATAAATTTAGTTAAGTCCTATATATATAGATGTGTATTTTAACCATTAGACTCGTGACGTGTTTTCTTAAATACAGAATTAAATACGTGAGTGTATATAATAGCCTTAACGGTAAATTTATCGCGCGTTAGAATATTATTTGATTTTTTAGGTATGATTATGTTGTCATGGGTTTTCTATCTTTTTCTATAGAATGATCACCTTTGCAATCCCAGCATAAAGAAATCATACAGAGAGTTTCAGACTCGGTTCTTAAACTTCCAGACGTATTGATGAAACATTTTTAAATTTAATCTTGTGGCGGTCCGATGCGACCTAGCTATCATAATTACATGAAAGAAAGCCTACCCAAGAACATTTAAATAAATCATCAAATTAAAATTCAATCTGTAAGTTAAACTGGAAGATGAACAGTGCCAGTAGCGATATTTTATTTACTGCTCTACTGTGAGAGAATACCGATTTACCTGACTGTGACTGAGCCTAGTTTTTCCTCACTGGATTAAAAACTTTACTGGTCAGTTGCTATCATCACGCATTGAAGGAATTTTACCACCATTTCATTTTCACCCCTGTGTCGAACTGTGTCAGTGCCATCCCATAGACTCCTTTCTTTATATAATAAAACGCAAGAACTCTTAGGAGCGCATTATGGTTGTAAAACTAAAAGAAGGAGAAACCATAGTCAACCTGGTCATAGTGTATGGGCCAAATGAGGATGAGAGAGCAGAGGTCAAGGAGGAATTCTTCGAGCTGCTTCAAAGGACAGTGGATGACTGCCTAGATGAAGTTATTATGCTCGGAGATTTTAATGCCAGAGTTGGAAATGACCATGCTAGATGGGGTGGAGTTATCGGAAGATATGGAGAAGATACTCTCAATGACAATGGAAAGCGACTCCTTAGATTCTGCAGTGAGCAGAATCTGATCATTACAAACACAAAGTTTCCCCATAAGCGCATACATGCATACACTAGATGTGAACCAACCAAGAATGAGAAGTCAGTGATCGACTATGCCATTGTTCGGAGAAGCTCATTCAGATATGTCCGAGATGCAAGAGTCTGGAGGGGGCCAGAGATTGGAAGTGATCACTACCTGCTAACAATCAAAAGAACAACTGAAAGAGTTGTTCAGCCTAGGAACTGCCCAACATCACGCAAGAAACCAAGTAAACGAGCAGGAGAAATGAGCATTAGGACCTACAAGCTGAGAGAGCCAGAAATTAAGACCAGATATCAGGGGCTTATTGCTACAGCAGTGAGCAACACAGAAGAACGACCTGATGACTTGGAAACCCTCTGGAATAAATTCAAGGATATCATAAAGACAGCTGCTGCAGAAGCATGCGGTGAAGTCCGACTTGGGAACCAGAGAAAGAGGACACCTTGGTGGACAGAGGAAGTCAAAGAGAAAATAAGAGAGAAGAAAATGGCATGGAAACAATACTTAGGAGCTAAAAACACAACAGAACAAATGGAAAAATATAGAGAATATGTGACACTCAGAACAGAAGCAAAGAACAAAGTGCTAGCAGCAAAACAGAAGTCCTGGGAAGAATTTGGAGAAAAGCTAGAAAAAGATGCACAAGAAAACCAGAAATTGTTCTATAAGACCCTAAAGAACATGAGGAAAGAAAAAACAATGCCCTCTCAAATTTATAAAGGACAAGCAAGGCAAATTGCTTACTGCCCCGAAGGAAATAATGGAAAGATGGAAAGAATATTTCTCAGAACTCCTGGATGGTGAGCATGATGAAGCATCAGAAATGATAACCACTGACACAGAAGAGGAAACCAATGATGGTGAAGATGACATAAAGATGGAAGAACTGAGGGCAGCACTAGAGAAAATCAAGATGGGCAAAGCAGCAGGGCATGATGGTATAACACCAGAAATGGTTAAGTACATGGGAGCATCAGGCGACCTATTACTCTTAAAGGTCCTACAGGCAGCATGGTGCAACAAGACCATACCAAAGGATTGGGAGATTGCCATCATAACACCAATTTTCAAAAAGGGTGACAATCGACAATGTGGAAACCATAGAGGCATATCCCTTCTCAGTGTCCCTGGTAAAATCTACTCTAGAATCCTAGAGCAGAGACTCCGACGCCTAGCTGAGCCACAATTGGATGAGGTCCAGTGCGGATTCCGAGCAAACCGAAGTACTCAAGACCTAATCTTCACACTCAGACAGCTGAGTGAAAAGGCCCTTGAGTATAAGAGTGAGATCCATCTTTGTTTCATAGATCTGGAAAAGGCGTTTGACAGGGTCCCCTGGAGCAAACTTTGGGACTGTTTGGCAAGGAAGAATATTCCAGCACCTCTGATTCATGCTATACAGAGCTTCTACAAGTCTTGCAGAAATTATGTGAGGACAGCAAACCATAAGTCAGAAGAGTTCAGGACCACCACTGGTGTAAGACAAGGTGATATCCTATCACCTTACCTCTTCATACTCCTTATGGACGATGTCATCAAGGCATGTAAGGAGAGAACAAGAAAGTATTTCAGTGGGGTACTGGAAGATGAGACAGGTCTATATTTCGGAGCTGGCATTTGCTGATGATGTTGCCCTGATTGCTAAATCAGAGGCACATCTCCAATCCAACCTGCAAGTCTGGAAGGAAGAGCTGGAGAAGAGAGGGATGGTCATAAGCAGCTCTAAAACAAAATCCATGGTGATATCACGAGAAGAAAGAAAACATCAGATTAAGTTGGGAGAACAGGTCCTGGAGCAGGTCGACCACTTTAAATATCTCGGAGCTATTATAGACCGAAAGGGAGGCATCAAAGAAGAGTTGGCCACTCGGAAAGCAGCGGCTGGGAGACTTTTTCAGGCCATAAATCGTGGATTCCTCAGCAAGAAAGAGGTTGGTAAGAAATCGAAGATGGCTGTATACCGCTCCACCTATGTCCCAGTCTTGACATATGGATGCGAGTCGTGGGCAATGACTACAACCCACAAAAGCCAGATCCAAACCTCAGAAATGAGGTATCTGAGGAAAGTGGTTGAAGTAACAAGAAGAGACATGGTCCGCAACCAGACGAACCGTCAAGGCCTAAAATCCCATCCGCTGCAGACCCAAATAGAACAGTCCCAACTAAGATGGTTTGGCCATGTCTGCAGAATGGGAGAAGATCGGCTACCACGACAAGCATGGGAAACAAAGAGCCAGGGATCCAGACCTCCAGGACGACCCAGAGTACGCTGGGAGGACAACATTAGACAATCTTTGAAGGACCGAGGACTAGAATGGAACCAGGCCAGGAAGAAGACATCTGATAGAATGGTCTGGCGCTCTCTCTTCCAAACCTCTACACCTCACGGTAGAAGGGGAATGACTAAGTAAGTAAGTAAGAACTCTTAGGCTTCAAGTCCGGCGATAAGTGGGAATATTTGCTATCAGCAAAACCTCGCAACATCTGGGGCGGGACATCGAAGTACTAGACAGTTTCACATGTCATGAGTGTAATTGCTGTTTATATAATTCTATGGATTGTCTGATGCTGCAATCGGTAAGTGTGAGTGAATATATGAGTGTGGATCCTCACAGCGTGCATGAATGACAGGAGATTTTAATTTGTTTGAAAAACCATGTTGTTAACTTGCCTACCGGGTAATACATTTTCAGTATACCCTGCATTGTTCCTTTAATTGGGATATTTTGTTAACTCTGTTTACCCCACCTCCCCCTCCACCCTTTTCATTTGCTTAGTAAAGGGATGAACAATTGGGAATAACAGGATTTTTTTCTACCACCCATACCTAAGATTGTAACCCCTCTTTCAGAGTAATTAACTTCACTGTTAGGTTACATTACCTATGTTCCTGATAATTGTCTGTCTTTGGACTGGGTTTATCTTTGTCTAATAAGCGGGAAGGGCTTAGTCGATACCAATCTTCTTCACCCCCTCCCCACCTTGGTATTTGCATTTTCTGTACTTATGATAATTTTATGTAACACTTGATATTTGTTTGTGATTTGATTTTTTTAAGGTTAATAAACATCATAAACTTATTTAGTAGGCTACTGTGTTGGAAATACCCAAAACCCAACATTTCCCCTATTTGTTTAATATAGTTTGTATTTACGTGCGTCTGTGTGTTTGAAGCACCAAATCGGTGTGAGCGCAGATGTGTGTCTGGAAACTGGCAAATAATTGTTTGACCAGGAGAGTCTGAAGAGAAGATTGAGAGAAACGATTTGTCGTAAATAAGTCTGTCTTTACTCTCCCCAGCACTCTGTGAAGCAACTATTTACTCTCTACATTTTCTATCACTGAGCTCAAGGAAAGGTTAAAGCTAGGATGGGATCTAGTAACTTACTTTTACACTTGACTGCTACATCTACTTTGCGCTGATAATATATGTAACATCTTCTACTTTATATTATACTGTCTTTCTTGCGTTGGCCTGTCTGAAATGACAAACTGGCACATCACTTGGGAAAACCAGTGGAAATATCCATATAATATTCCCTATATAGTTTTTTTTTTTCCTTTCAATAAGCTACAGACGTCTCACGTATTCCCCCTTTTTTCCCCGTTATATTGCACATTCCAGTTTACTGTATTCCGTTGTTTGATTCTTCGTATTTTGTTTTTATAGTATTCTTTTTGTAATAATCCTTCAGTTGTAATTTATTATTTCATTTTTGTTATGTTGTTGTCTTCTCTTGAACGCGCAAAGTAATATCTGGAAGTATTTATTATTCGGTTTTTCTACTTTATTTTTTTATTCCTCATCATCTCTTGTAATTCTTGCTTTCTAATCTCCTGCGCCATTTTACTACTAAATTTTCATTATTTTCCATCTTTTCATCTATTACGCTCTTTTTAAAAATATCTGCTACATAAATTTCAGATAAATTTCAATTATTCTCCCATGTTTTATTCTAACATTCTGTCAATCTGCTATACCCGTTCCACTAATTTGTTATTATTATTCCCACACTTCCTTGTCTAATATTCCCTATCTAGTAATCTACAACCTCATTTACCGTTAACTTACCATTATTCCCCACCAATTGTCATTAAATTCCTTCATCTAGGGACAGGTGTTCCCAACCTGGGGTGCCCGCACTCCCAGGTGGTGCGAGATGGCATTTCAGGGGGTGCGACAAAGAAGCCTAAGGTCAAGAGTCTCACGCTTAACCAACTGAGCTATCAACGTGATATTACTTTTGTAGGGGGTGCGAACATTAATCAAACATTTCCTAGGGTTGCGGGGCATAGAAAAGGTTGGGAACCCCTGATCTAGGAACATCATACTTAGCTTAGCAGCATTAGTCTCGATCATCACAACTAGCCTCTAGTTTGCCCAACTCATTTCTTCATCACAGTGCACACCTTCTCCCGTCTTGGAGTCAGTATCACTAGGTTGTGTGCAATATGTGTATATCTTATTACTTTTTAAACATGGCATTCATCTCAGCAAACATCGAAGCTATGCCGGTGGGAGTTTTACTCCTGGCAGGTACTGACTGTTAAGCTGGAAGGTCTGCACTAGTAAGGTTTAGACTTAAAGTATGCACCATGGTCTTCTAGACTCTGGGTTTTTGCATAGGGTCGACACCCTTGTCTGTGTTTTTTTTTTAAAAAAACCAACAATACCAACCACTGTCACGTGAAGACTGTCAAGGTAATCAATACAATTCACGCAGAGAAAAATTATATGGACGACAGTTACTCACAACACTGATGCGAACACTCTAGATTTCTACGAACAAAGAGATAAATAATACACTCCACTGTCAGTCAGAGACCTCCTCGAATCTATAATATACAAAACATATCCACGTGTGAGCAAAATTAGGGAGAATACTCCTAATACAAAACTGAATCATTTCAAGATGTAGCTGTAGATAAAACTCATACGTGTTACTGCTGGCATCAAATGAGAAATACACCAGCTGCCAAAATAACCAGGAAATATTTAACTACCACGTAATTCCGTATAAACTTCCTATGACGCAAACTGAAGACAGGCATTCCTTCTGCCAGAAACAAGTCTCACAAGCCACTCGACCAGTTCAGCAAACTGAGACTAACAATCTCTCTCTCTCTCTCTCTCTCTCTCTCTCTCTCTCTCTCTCTCTCTCTCTCTCTCTCTCTCTCTCTCTCTCTCTCTCTCTCTCTCTCTCTCTCTCTCTCTCTCTCTCTCTCTCTCTCTCGCTTGTTCTCTGCAAAAGTCTTTTCTTTCCAAAGGCCGACAGCTTATTGACAACAACTTTTGCACACGATTTCAAACCTCCGATTGTCGTGGCCAATCATCATTTCTCTTTTTCATGACATGACAACACACGAGTCACTCAAACACACGAAAGCCTGATATCAATCTACGAGTATAAAGCTCGTTAATGAAACAAAGTTAAAATGGTATTGAAACAAAGTTACAATGGTAATGAAACAAAGTTACAATGGTAATGAAACAAAGTTACAATGGTAATGAAACAAAGTTACAATGGTAATGAAACAAAGTAAAAATGGTAATGAAACAAAGTTAAAATGGTAATGAAACAAAGTTAAAATGGTAATGAAACAAAGTTAAAATGGTAATGAAACAAAGTTAAAATGGTAATGAAACAAAGTTAAAATGGTAATGAAACAAAGTTACAATGGTAATGAAACCAAGTTAAAATGGTAATGAAACAAAGTTACAATGGTAATGAAACAAAGTTAAAATGGTAATGAAACAAAGTTAAAATGGTAATGAAACAAAGTTACAATGGTAATGAAACAAAGTTAAAATGGTAATGAAACCAAGTTACAATGGTAATGAAACAAAATTACAAAGGTAATGAAACAAAGTAAAAATGGTAATGAAACAAAGTTAAAATGGTAATGAAACAAAGTTAAAATGGTAATGAAACAAAGTTAAAATGGTAATGAAACAAAGTAAAAATGGTAATGAAACAAAGTTACTATGGTAATGAAACAAAGTTAAAATGGTAATGAAACAAAGTTAAAATGGTAATGAAACAAAGTTAAAATGGTAATGAAACAAAGTTAAAATGGTAATGAAACAAAGTTAAAATGGTAATGAAACAAAGTTAAAATGGTAATGAAACAAAGTTAAAATGGTAATGAAACAAAGTTACAATGGTAATGAAACAAAGTTAAATGGTAATGAAACAAAGTTAAAATGGTAATGAAACAAAGTTAAAATGGTAATGAAACAAAGTTAAAATGGTAATGAAACAAAGTTAAAATGGTAACGAAACAAAATTAAAATGGTAAACAAACGAAGTTAAAATGGTAATGAAACAAAGTTAAAATGGTAATGAAACAAAGTTACAATGATAATGAAACAAAGTTACAATGATAATGAAACAAAGTTAAAGAGTATTAAAGCAAACTAAAAGTAGTCCCATAAACAGAAACTGCTGTAGGAGAGTAAAGTGTTAAAGATTACACTACTCTAGAACGAGCTTTATGAGGTGAGGTTGACCAGTCCCCTTCCTTCCTGCTTTTGCCTTCCCTAACGAGCAGCGTCAGGTACTCATTTACAGCTGGGTAGACTGGAGATTGACGCCACCAGGTTTCGATCACGGAACCTGGTAACTTTCCCAGGATAGAATAGGACGATCTTTTAAAAAAATACTACGAAACAATGTTGAAGTGATAATTAAACGAAGTTAAAATTGTAACGATACAAAGTTAAAATGATGAAGGAATAGTTTTTAAAACATCAAAACGATAACGAAACAAAGTTAAACTGATAACGAAACTACGCTAAAATATTATCACAATCAAAGGATGATAAGAAAACAAAATTTAAATGATAAAAAAAACACAAAATTAAATTAAAACGAAACAAATTAAAAATAATTTTTAAAAAAACTAGTTAATAAGATAAAGAAACAACAGTTAAAATGGTAACGAAATAAGGTTTAAATGATAACGAAACAAAGTTAAAGACAACATTGTGTACACATACACACACACGCTCGCACGCATACACGTACGCATGCATGCACGCACACACACACGCGCGCGCGTCAGTTTCACAGGCATTGAAGAACAAGAATTTATACTCTGCTTTAGTCGTAAAATGGTCTCTGCATAGAACAACCATTTACTGTTTTCATGCATCTCATGCTCCAACTATCGCCTTAGCATTCATTTATCATTCATACCTTCGTCACTCAGTATTCTCTTTTTCTGTTTTTGAAGTGCCTCGTGTGTAACGATTCATCATTGTCTGAACAGATGAACCTCTTAGGTGCTACAATTCCATCAATCTTATTAACTGTTCCCATTTAGGAAAAGCTTCTTACATGACAATATTAGCAATCATTTCAACAGTTTGATGGACGGGTAAGCAAGGGCTTCCAGTATATATGCGGCCTATATCGGGTTTTTGAATTATCTTCCAGGTTTCTGTTACAATTACAGTTTATATTACATTTATGCGTACATTTAATGTATGTGCAATCATTAATTTATTTATGTCCTTACGTTGTAAATGCAGGGATATTTGTTATTATTACTTTCAGTATACTTCCTCAGTGGTTAGAGGATTTGTTTCGTGAGACAAGGGGGACCGGGTTCAGAACCAGATCACATCACGCTGTTGTCTACCCAGCTGTAGAAGTGGGTACCTGACTCTACACTTGATCAGGGGCGGAATAACAGTGACTCCCCAACCGTAATGAGGGATTGATTACTTGACAAATGATTAAACTATAGATAGAGGCTAGGGAAGTTGAGGGCCCTCGGGCTCTGGCCGATTCTCGACCGCTCAGACAAACTAATGCTCTTAAGCTAAGGAAGGCAAAGGCAGAAAGGAAGGGAACTGGCCACACCCATCTCACAATGATGTGACGTAGTACAGGTAAACTCTCTAACACTTTATTCCTCTACGACAGTAAATGCTATGTGTCTACATTTGCCTTTTTTTATTGTTTCTACTTTCACTAAATAAAACCCATACGTAACTTAAGTACTTCGAATCAAACACACTTAGAGAAATCCACGTGGTGGTCCTGGAAACAGTCTGCAGCAGTGCAGTCTGGCTGAGCGAGTGCGGATCGCAATGGGAAGGCAAACCCGGTCCCTAAAAAATGCCGTGCTGAAGTCGGATGTGTCGACCGAAAGGTGCAGATATCACAGCTTAGGCGTAAACAGACACAACGCAACCACCGTCCTTTTCAGGGCGAACGAAGAAGAAGAAGAAGACACACACACTGACTCAAATAATAAAATTGGTGTTTGGTTAGAGTACCTTTACACTGCAATCTAAACTGATTTCATTCCCTTTTAAATCAAACCACATTACAGCAACTATGTACTCAACCACATTACCTTAACTATGCACTCAACCATAGTATCCAAACTATGTACTTAATCCTATTACCAACTATGTACTCAACCACCTTACCCCAGCTACGTACTCAACTACCGTAACCCACACTATGTACTCAACCACATTACCCCTACTATGTACTCAACCACATTACCCACACAATGTACTCAACCACATTATGCTCACTACGTACTCAACCAAATTACCCCCATTATGTTATCCACTACTTGGCTTCCACTATGTACTCACATCACCCCACTATGTACTAAACCATATTACCTCCACTATGTACTCCCATTACCCACACTATTTACTCAAACCCACCTCCACTATGTACTCACATTACCCGAACCATATACACACATTACCCCACCATGTACTGAACCATGTTACCCCACTATGTAATCAACCACATTACCCCAACTATGTACTCAGCCACATTACTTCCACTATGTACTCAACCATATTACAACAGAAGTGAACAAGTGGTAATCTTCAGACTTCGCACAGGCCACAACAGATTGAGATACCATCTATCCAACAAGTTAAAGATAGGAACTACTGATGACTGTAACTGTGGCACAGATAAAATGACTAGTGAACATCTACTGCAAAAATGCCCAACATATAAGGAACAGAGAAAGCGCATATGGTCATCACCATAACCATTCCTGGAAAAACTCTACGGAGATACCAAAAGCCTCGAGCTACCCATTGCTTTTTTTGAACGTATTCAAGTTGACGCCTGAAAGTCAATGAAGACGAAGCAAAAGAATAAGAAGAAACTAGTGGAACGCGAGATGAGGGAGTAATGCTGGCTTTGGATAGGACATACGTTAAGAGAACTTACTGATAGCGCTACAAGGAAAATCCTGTTATGGAATGACCATGGTTAGAGAAATTGATTGAGACCAATAAAACAAAACAAAACTGCACACACGCGAGGAGACGAGAACTGGAGACGGACATGAAAAGGAGGAAGTAGAATTGGAAAGCGTATGAGCGGATGGCACTGGGCAAAAGGTTTGGTGTGAATTTATTGAACAGTTATGACTCACTGGGTACTGAAAAATAATGAAGTGGTCCCAACCCCACCACCTTTTGTCCTAAATTATTCAGTGCTACGTTCTTTACAAAGAGTTCAAATCCACCACAATCTCCTACCTCTTAAAAATCAAAACAAGTTACTCACGAAGCATTTATGTAAAAAAAAAAAATAATAGGGGGGGGGGGGGGGTTTGGAAAATTCACGGTTCGAATAACTGAAATTAGAATACTTCGCACATAAATTATCACATAACGACAGAAAACTACTTGTCATCAATTAGTTACAACTATCAATATATCTTGTACTTGTCAAACTAATCATCAACAGTAGACATCTTGAAACACAATATGCTTTGACACAAGATGAAATCATCACGAGTGCTGTAACCAAAGTTAGGGAGACGTCAATATTTTTATCGTCCCCGTAACAACAGTCTTAGATAAATTATCTGTAACAATAGCCTTACTTATAGGATGGTAGCGATATCTTACGATTACAGCTTAGCTGACCGCGTAAATGTTACTGCTGTTACGGGTTATTCTGCACTGATGATACATGCAATGTTTTGTACTTTATATTTGAAGTGTTGGGTTGGCGTGTCTAAAATAACAAATTGTTAAATAACACATAACACTGGTTATTATTTCTAAAATCTTTCTGGGGCAGAAGAAACATCTCAATACCCTGCCCCTGTTTTCTTTTTTTCCCATGAGATGCGCCTCGTTCTTCTATATATCCCACATCTCAAGGACCTCAGTTCTGTTTTCCAGCAGAAATAATGATCTAGTCAAAACATGAAACAAATAAAATAGCTTTTGCTTATAAACAGGCATGTGGTTTTATAGAAAATAAAGGACAAAAATGTTGATTGAAGGTAAATTGTAAAGAAGCGGGTACCATCATCAGTGGCAATGAGATATATTAAGAAGCGTACACCATCATATGTGGCTATGAGATATATTAAGAAGCGGACAACAACATAACTGGAATTTGGGACATATTAAGAAGCGGACAACATCATAAGTGGCATTTGGTGCATACTAAGAAGCGGACAACATCGTAAGTGGCATTTGGGGCATATTAAGAAGAGACGTCATATGCGGTATTTGGGGCATATTAAGAAGCGGGCTACATCATAAGTGGCATTTGGGACAAATTAAAACTCTTTGACTCCATAATTATTTTCTACCCTGCGCCATAATTATTTTTTTGAAGAATTCTAAACGGTGAAGTGTACTGTCTTTTAGTGTACATTTTATGTTAATCTTTTTCTGTGAACATGTACTTATTATATACCAAACTGTAGGGAAATGGATAGAGAATTGTAATACATAACGTCTTTGGTAGTATTAACACAAATGTGTTCGGTATACTTAAAACACTTTGCATGTAAAATTGAAAAACACTAAAAAATTAACTGTAGAATACGACAAATTACTGTTGTAGACAATAAAACTTTCTTTAAAAAGAAATTAGTACATTTAGTGTTATTCACACCAGTTTTTACTGTGGTCCCTTGTAAGAAAAAAATAAATTATGCAATCGTGCATTACGTAATTTTCAAACAAATAAAGAAGAATAACGTCATATAAAAACTTTTTTACACTTGTTTAATGTTTTAATAGTATCCCTAGCTTCATCTTCTACCAAGGACTAGTGATTAGATGTTACGGTAGGTCTAGTTTTGTTGCTTTTTGATCGGCCAGAATATGACTACGCCCACTAATCAACTAAATCTAATGTGTATAGCTTTTCTGCACCGATTCCGTATTTTGACAACAAACTGTGTCTACCAAACAATCATCATTAATGTCAGCAATGTTTCAAAGTAGTTTGACACAATTATTTGCATAGAAGACTTAGAAAATGTAAATATAAAGCGTGACATATTTCTCTAGCAATAACAACGAAAAACGCAAACACGCGAATCGTCACACAAATTGTGATAATAACATATAAACACGCACATGTGCTGCTTAACTACAGTCAAATTAGTTGTTTAATTAGTAGCGGAAGTCATTCTACGAGTTTTAAAATATGAACTGCATTAAACGGACGATTATTAGGGTTTATTCGTGATAAACTAAAAACAACGCTCTGAGCGTTGCTCTGGCACGGCGCGTTGAATTTTGCAACGCTCAGATCGTTGGTCTGGAGTCAAAGATTAAGAAGCGGACAACATCGTAAGTGGCATTTGGGGCATATTAAGAAGAGACAACGTCATATGTGGTATTTGGGGCATATTAAGAAGCGGGCTACATCATAAGTGGCATTTGTGGTATATTAAGAAGCGGACAACATCATAAGTGGCATTTGGGGCATTTTAAGAAGCGGACAACATCAGAACCGGTAAAGACGCGTATTGAAAAGCGTATACCATCATAAGTGGGAATGGCAAGTTAATAAGTCGACACGAAGTAGTCTGTGGGATTGTCTGATGAAGGCAAGACAGAGGAAGACAGCATAATTTAAAGAAGCAGAGACAGAGCTTTATATTGTCTGATTAGTAAGAAACGCAGGTAACAAACAACTATGAAATCTCACAACGCATCTTTTCATTTCATGGCAGAAAGTGAATTACGTGCATGGATGACGTGAAATAACGGCCCAGGTATACATCGGATTCGTGGACTATGAAAGGTATTTGACAGTGTAGACAGAGAATCACTTTGGAAATTGATGAGGCATTATGGAGTTCCCATGAAGATGAAGACATGACATGCAGAGTTCTTCATGAAGGACAACTTACAGAACCGTATAGGATTAGAACGGGAGTGAGACAGGGATGCCTCTTGTCTCCATTTCTTTTCTTACTAGCAATAGATTGGGTTATGAAAACATCGACATCACACAACAGAAATGGAATCCAGTGGAATCTGACTAAACAGCTTGATGATCTGGATTTTGCTGATGACTTGGCTCTTCTATCCCATAACCATAATCAGATGCAAGAGAAAATGAAAATTCCTGATCAGAGGTCACAACAAGTGGGCTTGAAATACACAGGGAAAATACAAAGATTATGAGAATAAATGCAAGAAATGATAACAAAGTTGAAAGAAAACCACTAGAAGATGTAGAATCGTTCGTACACATAACTTGGCAGCAATATAGACAAAGTTGGAGGGACAGACAGTGGTATCAAAATAAGAATACAAAAAGCAAAAGGAGCTTTCATTGCATTGGGAAACTTATAGAGAACAAGAGAAATCAAATCCGACACGAAAATAAGAATCTTCAACTCAAATGTGAAGTCAGTCCTATTGTATGGCTCTGAGACATTGAGAGCAACAAAAACAACAACCAAAAAGCTACAGACTTTTATAAACGGGTAGTAGGTAAAGGAACCCGTTACACGCCCATTGAGGCATATTGGGAATATGGTGTTAGGCCCATATTATCTTGACCGTCGGCACACGAGGGGTGATGTGGTCGGCATCACGCCGGCCGCCTTAACCTTCCCAGAGTAGCTCTGGTACCCATTCGGGGCTGGGTCGACCCAGGAGCCGTTTGTGGCCTAAAAATTTTCCGCCTCATCTGGGGATCGAACCATAGACCACTGCGCTAGGAAGCCAGTGCACTAACCACTATGCTACCGCGGCTCCTTATAAACGGGTGCTTGCGTAGAATAGAAGGACTGAAATGGTATGACAAAGTCACAAATGTGGAATTGATGACAAGAACCAGACAAGTGACAGTGGAACAAGAGTTGAGAAGAAGACGCTGGCGATGGATAGGACACACATTGAGGAAACCTACTGATAGCATTACAAGGCAGTCCTTGTTCTGGAATCCACAGGGAACGAGAGGCAGAGGTAGACAAAAACACATAGAGAAGAGAACTTGATACAGAGGTGAAAATGATGAGGAAAAGATGGAAAGAACTTGAGCGGATGGCACAGCACAGGAAGACTTGGCGTGTGTTTGCTGAAGGCCTATGTTCCTTGGGGAGCTAAAGGGTATTGATTGATTGATGGTAAGCATCATCACCATCATCGTCATCATCAACTTCACAACCATCAATCATCAGCATTTATCGTCAGTATAATCACCAACCATCATCATCAGCATTATCATCAGTATAATCACGACCATCATCATCAGCATTATCATCAGTATAACTACCACCATCATCATCAGCATTATCATCAGTATAATCACCACCTTCATCATCAGCATTATCATTAGTATAATCACCATCATCAGCATTATCATCAGTATAATCACCACCATCATCACCAACATTATCATCAGTATAATCACCAACCATCTCATCATTATCATCAGTATAATCACCATCATCTTCTTCAGCTTATCATCAGTATAATCACCACTATCACCATCAGCATTATAATCATCATCATCTTCAGCATTGCCATCAGTATAATCACCACCATCATCATCAGCATTATCATCAGTATAACACCATCACCTTCATCAGCATTATCATTAGTATGATCACCACCGTCATCTTCAGCATTCATCATCCAGTATAATCACCATCATCATCATCAGCATCAGAACAACTCATCAGTATAATCACCATCATCAATCATCCACCATCCTTCAGCTCCCCAAGGAGAGTAGGCCCTCCAAAAACCGTATGCCAAATTCCCCCTGAAGTTTTTTACAGTACGAGGGATAGTCTGCCCTATGCCCAATCCTCTTTTAAAATACCTCTTACGACTTGCATTTAGTAAACCAGCTAAATCCATATTCCCAACTACTGCCGTACCTCGAATTGAGTCAGGATAAAAAGAAGCAGTAGCAGAAGAGAAAGAAGGAGAAAATGCTGATAATGATGATGATTTATTAAAAAACAAAGCCCGTCTGGATCCTGGGGCCATTTATTAGCGAAAAAAGAAAAGAATCCCTGCGCCTAGGCAGCATGTAAATTATATTGCTACTGAAATCAATACTGTAAGAGCATATGAGATTCTTTGGCGCAGGTTTTTCCCCAAGGGGGCCAATTGTAATTGGTGGCCCCGAAGCCATTATGGTGAGAAAAAGGAGAGAAGAAAAAAAAGAAGAAAAGACAAGAATAATAAGTAGAAATTGTAGTAGTAGCGACCGCGAGCGGCCAGAACTCAGGGCTGATTATCTTAGGGGCTCATGAAAGGAGTTAGTTTTTGGGGCCGGTATGTTCAAAACTTATTTTTATATTTGTTTTATCCTAATTTTTTTATTTTTTATGAATCCTCATTCAATTTCCTTTACAACCATGTATAACATTACCATAATTTTAAAAGATCTGGAAAGAAACAGTCCTTAAACTTTAACATTATACGAAAGCTCAAAATGACCAGAAAATCCCTTGCGTCAAAACACATAGAAAAACCACTCCTTCCTTTAAGAGTTAAAGTGAACAGTCGGGTATGCAGGACAATCGTGAAAAGTTGTACCGTGCGGTTTGAAACCTTTGTTAAGTTTGGTAATATCCTCTTCAAGTATTATTTAATTTTCATTATTGCTACGCAGAATGGAAGAAGCTCGGCTACCATGAGAAACCAAAATATGGGAATTAGACCTCCAGGCCGAACCAGAGTTCACCTTGATGGCAACATTAGACAGTCTCTGAAGGACCGAAGACTAAACTGGAACCAGGCCAGGAGGAAGACAACCGATACGATAGTATGGCGTTCTCTCTGGTAAACCTCTACATCCCAGTGTAGAAGAGGAACGAATAAGTAAGTACTACTAAAACCAGGGATCGGAGTCTCGGAGCAAAAAGTGCAATTGACCCCTAATATAGATTCCACATAGGTTAAGCTAGAGCAGAAGTAGAGAAGCGTGAACCCCTTGACTGCCGTGGGATCTCGGGTAGAGCCTGAAACGCCCGACGCTAAGTCCACTCCTGTTTAAAATACCCAAACCTAAAGACAATGATCGTAGACGTCATTGACCACATGTTAACACTACGCAGATATCAGGATATTCCTGTTGAATTAATAACACTAATAACATTTGATGACTATCTGCAACAAGATAACTCAAAACGCCATACAACACAGCACGAGGAGGTTAGACGAATCCGTGAACAGCTGAAGGAACATGATACACATTAAAGGGAATATTTACTTACTTACATAGTCGTTCCTCTTCTACTGTGAGGTGTAGAAATTTGGAACAGAGAGCGCCATACTTTCCTATCGGCTCTCTTCCTCCAGGCCTGGTTCCATTCTAATCCTCTGTCCTTCAGAGATGATCTAATGTTGTCCTCCCAGCGGACTCTGGGTCGTCCTGTAGATTTAGATTTCTGGCTCTTAGCCTCCCATACCTGCCGTGGCAGCCGATCTTCTCCCATTCTGCAGACATGGCCAAACTATCTTAGTTGGGACTGTTCTACTTGGGTCTGCAGTGGTTTCGCTTTTCTCATCTTCTCCACCAGCTTCTCTTCTTTCCCATTAATACTCCTTATATTCCATAAGTCGTAGTCCGTACTCAGTTCTAGTTCGTCACCTTTACGATCAGTCCGGTTTTTCTCTTTTGCGTTTCGTGAAATCAGGTTTTAAAGCAAACAGGTGATTGGCCTGTTGTGCCTTTGCATGATGGAGGAGGGAAAAAAAACGACCATAAAATACCATACACCACACTGAGACACAGAGCACGAGCAGACACTATAGACTCTATCTTCGATAAAACACTATGTGAAGTATGACAACACAAACTGGAGGATCAATGCCAAAACCTACTTACGTCAATGATTCATAAGGATGTCATGAATGAGGTCAATGCGTAAAGGAAGCTTTTTACTCGCGTAAGAAAGAAGCGATTCACTTTCTTCTGGCATATTATGTGAAGACGAGGGCTGGAATATATCGAGACAACAGGAATGTCTGAAGGACAAAGAGAGAACATAGTGTACAGTTTGAAATCATGACATGGAAAGAAGTCAACAATAAAACTGATAAACAGTAATGGGGGGGGAGGGTTGTGGATGGAATGTAACTCAAGGAGACGCACCTATGGCTGGAAGAGGCTTGCCATGTGGAAACATGATTTAAGGGGAGAAGTATTTATTGAGTACAGCACTTTACACTATTGATGTCATTTGACCCCTCCTTCTTAATCATAATGGCGGGAAACCCCGCGAGACAGAAGAGCGGCAGAATTGACAAACTGCAGGTGAGCAGATGAATAGCAACGGATAATAAAATATGAGATTAATATTGACACCTGAGATATGTCAGACAGAATACGTGACAGAATTTGCTGGTAAAATGTCATATTTTGCAAGGTGTATTAATACCAATATTTGTGAAGGCACGAGAGAAAATGTCATGGTAACTCGCTTTGTCTTTGTTTTCGTTCCTCCCCCTTCTCCTGGTTCTGTTACACATTAGGGAGCAAAATAAAAACATGCATGAACAAGCTTATGGACACAAACTCCGCTGTGATATTTATATTAAGACTATTCTTGTCTTTTCTTTTTTTAAATCCAACTCTACAGTTTGATAGAAAAGACACTTCTTATTTTCCAATTTTGATTTCTTCACTTGTATTAAATTAATTTATTTGAAACAAACATTACAATCAAGAAAATTAACTGCCATTGTATGACGTTGTTGTTGTTGCTTAACTAGGCCTGCTAAACTGCTCGCTCTTTTGCAGCCAATACCAAGTTGAAGAGTCTATTTTCTGCACAGGAGATCTAGACTTTCCCTGTGGCTTTTCTGCCATTCCGAAACGTGTTGAGTTGTAGTCATGAACTCCAGTTTCTCCAGTGTTGGTTGCACTTAAAGGATCATCACATCCAGTCGCAAGCAAGGAGGAGGAATCGTGTGGCATAATGTGCATTCCCCGTCATCCAAGGTGGCTCTCCAAAAATGCAGAGCTAAAATACTGTGCTCAGGTGCTGGGCTCTCCCAAGGAATCGTCACGACCTACACAGTCACTTCCTAGCTCCCCCTGCCTATCATGGGGCCAACATTGAGATCCTCCTGCATGCGGGGAACCAGGTAAAAGCCAGAGTTATGTCTGGGGCTCAAGTGACGTCTCCAAGCTTAGCGTGCAATGCTGGGTTCTCAACACGTTTCACCTCAGGGGGAATCCCTGGAAGTGTGTGGATGATTTCAAGAGACGATGAGGGAGTAATTAGCCACACAGACAGAGGCTCACATCCAAATCTATATACTATAGCATCGTACATAGCTAGTGGTCATATAAAGATGACCCCAGATATGCCTAAATGAATAAAAAAACAACACACAAAGGTGTGTCATCAGGCACTCAGTGAGAACTAAAGAAGTAGAAGACCAGACAACCGACAAACAACAGAAGTGATAGGCTTACCGGGAATCGAACCAGGACCTTCCGAACGGCACCCACCACCTAGCGAAGGGAGCGAATCGCCACTATCCACTCTGCCAGCCAGATATGCCTCCATGCATATTTTATTTCAAAAAATGCTATGTCACATTAGCAATACAGCTCAATTTGATTTTCGATTGGTTTTTGTTTGTTTTTGTTTGTTTTGTTTTTTGCTGTCTCTTGTAACGTCAATTTGTTGAAAGTAGTAGATGTTATTTTGTTTTATTTTATTTATGTGAATAAACACTTTAAAAAAGGGACAAACCTAACTTGTCAAATGCCAGGTATTGCTTATTGTTACAGCGTTAGTTTCTTGTATATTCATTGGATATAATTGAGGAAATACATATTTTAAGATAGGAAGTGACTTGACAATTATCCTGTATTCGCAGTTAAACGTGGTGGAGAGATACATTGTAGTTTACATAGCAAATATAGCTATACTGCCTACTTCCATGGTCTATAGAATGTATCTCCTCGGAGAGGGGTAAACCCTGGTTTCGAAGCTCGGCTAATGCTAATAGTGAGCCTCATAACAGCTGCATTATCTAGGAGCGCGGTTCATTTGTCATTTAAATTTTATTAGAAAACACAGAAATCAAAATAAATCAACACCGCTACAAAAATAAGAATAATGTAGTCTTATTGTATGGTTGTGAAACATGGACAGCAGCAAAACCAACAACCAGAAAGATATAGGCATTCATGAATGTGTGACACGGAGTTCGAGTGTCATAAATCCGGTTTCAAACATTTGCATGAGGGAAATTAACGGACTTATAAATTTAAATTAAAGGACGAAAATCCATGACTTTTAGATGTATAATCAAAGGGCGATAATTCATAATACACTGATCAACAGTAGTGATTTACACCCTGTCATGAAATATTCTAATCCACATATATAAATTATTAGGTAAATATGAAGCCTAACAAATAAAATTAATAAAGAGAAGAGCAATGGTAAAATGACAGTGCTGTCCCAAAGAATGTACTCGAAATCCCCCTTGTTTTCTGCTTCGTCTGCAAATTGTAACGCTTTCACGTTGATAGTAAAGCTTACTGTATTATTACCCGCCTTCTTCAATGAAACGTGTGCTGTATTTCTTGGAAAAGCATTGAGACGTACTGCGTAATGACCTAAATTAACCCTAACATTAATTATACTGCGTTACCAAAACGAACGAACAGATGGACTAAAGGGATAAAAAGAGAAGGGAGAGGCAGAAAGCCGAACACTAAACCCGCTTCGCGCGATACACAATTACTACCATCACGCGTGTAAGTCTACATGCACTAATTTTTTTTCAGACGGACAGTGATAAAATACACTACCCTTTCCCAGAGTTAGGTTATAAATCATAACAGACTCTTATTAGAAAAGACAACATTATATGGGTTTACGTTTGAACACATAACAGTACCCAGACAGCACATCTTCTAAACAGGAGATAGAAGAAATTGCATATTTTGAACGCAGCCACGTAGCTCCTTTAAATTAGTATTTTTGGGTTCCTTAGGGTTTGCTGACAAATAATATGTAAAACGTTACGCAAATAGTCCAGGAATTAATAAATTATACCCAAAATAAAATATTGGGGGTGCCTGACAGCATAAAATCATTTCTGCTCATAAAATTTTTTTTATAACGTGTTTGAAAAAACCTTACGTTACATAAATAGCCTACCATGTAAACTCCAAATTGATTGGCCAGTCTCGCTGATATACACACTTGGGAGCGTTAGTTCGAGACCACTAATTCAAATAAGCTTGATAAAGCGACAGTACGTTGAAGCCAGCTCACATTTTTGCTAAAATAAAAGCCTGGAACATAGGCAGAACGGAATTTGTGCCAGTTTGTGCCAGAATTCATTGCTAATCAACGTATCTGTGTTTATTTCCATGAAATTGTGGTAAGCTTGAACCATTCAGTATCTTTTAATGAAAAATTGAATGTGAATTGTTGATTTATGCCTGTATATATATGTGTAGTTCAGTGGCAAACGTGAGGTAAAGCCTATAATGCTCCAGCCTGAACAGAGGGTGTCGGAGAGAAGTAAAACGGCATGGAATGGCCAAATAGTACACTGACACCTGGATGATGGACTAGAAAGAAATAATGCTGGAAGTGCAGAGGCGTAGTAACCATTAAGAAGGGTAATACTGGAATAAAGTATTTCAAATGAAGCTGACTGTTGGCCTAACGCTCTGAACGCAATGTTTGTGCTGTATTGTGATCAGTGTAAAAGAGAATATAAATTAGTTATGAAGTAGAAGGTACATCCTTCTTGATTTCAGGGACAGTGGTCTTGATGGTAGTGAGCAGCACCTGGTCAGAGATTTGCTGAATCCAGAGTCGGACAGCATACTCCTTGGTCTTTTTAGCTATCAGGAGGTGTCTCCAGAGCCCAGAGGAGAATTCGAGCAGAGGAGTCCTTTCCTGCCGCCATCACGCCAGATAAGCGAATTGGCCAGCTGAGCTCAACATTATGTCCCCTCATCTTGAAATAACTTTATAAAAATACTATTCAGAGGGGAATTTACTTGTCTTAAAATCAGGAACTGTGAACATCTCCAATACTGGTCCCTAAAGACAAACTATTGAAGTCATGATGACAAATACCAACAGAGCTTGAACAAAAACAAAACCAGTATTACCTCATTTTACTACTACACAACTGACACACATAGAACATTTGTAATAATATATGTCACTACAATATTCATATTAAATACATTCTGTACATAACTTGTAATTTAAATTGATTGTGATTCCTGGTTCCCTTGTAGTTGAATCAGGACACATATTCATTCATGCCAGTAATGAATACATATTGTTATTTGAAAGTTTATCAGTGACTCTTTTTAAGATATCTTTGTAGAGTGTTATATGTATGTGAGTGTCACAGTGTTGTCAAGAGTAGTGGATTAAATTAAATTGTTTATCTGTCTGTTGTTGTGACTTACACTTCACCATACACATACCCTAGACACATAACGTAGCATCACACTATTCCAGAATAATTCTGACTGAGATATATAGATATGTGGTAGCAAGTAAGGTTATCTATAATACACTACTCTTAATAGATATAGATACCTTCACAGCTGATCTCAGTCAGTACACTAAGTCCCCTATAAATATTTATAACATCCCACTTCACCACATATATTGGGGTCTCGCTCTTGGGATTTTGAATCTTTCACTATTAAAAATATTGGGGGTAATTCACTTCAGGGAATAAAAGAATTAAAAGGTATCCTTGGGTGGAATTAAATAAGGTTGAGCTCACGGTGCCTGTGTTGTCCATTAGAGATTGAATTGTTGGTTAGACATTGTATAAATTTACATAATAGACAATGGCGGACCTGGCCAAATTTCGATCTGCTGCGGTTCAGACTGCAAAAGAGTTAGGATTAGATGGGCAAGTTATGGTTGCCTATGTCACAACGGAATGTGACAAATTTATTGAACGCGAAGAAAGAAGATTAGAAAAAGAAGCCGAAAGAAAGTTAGAGGCTGAGACTAAGAGGTTGCAGATTGAGGCTGACAAAGAGGCTAAGAAATTGGAAGCAGAAAGAGAAGACAAAAGATTAGCAGCAGAAGAGAAGAAATTAGCTGCAGAAAGGGAAGAGAAGAAATTAGCTGCAGAAAGGGAAGAGAGAGGAAATTAGCTGCAGAAAGGGAAGCAGAAAATAAAAGATTACAAAGGGAACATGAGTTACGACTAAGGGAGTTTGAGTTTCAAGGCCATGCTCCTGAAAATGGTGCCAGTCCCTTTGCCTCTGATGCTACGGTTACTCAAGGAGCCTCAATCTCAGCTATGAATTTTCATTTAGATCATTTTGTTGAGAAAGACGATGATATTGAGAGCTATATAAATAGGTACGAACTATTAGCTACCACGTATGGGTTAGAGAGAGAAAGGTGGAGCTTAAAGTTATCTCAGGGACTTCGTGGGGCAGCTTATGAAGTTTTGCAAAAATGAGCAGAGGTGATCAGGAAAATTATGACATGCTAAAGCAGGCTCTTTTGTTAAGGTATGAAAAGAATGCAGAGTTTTACAGGAAAAAATTTAGGAATGCTAAACTACTGTCAGGTGAAACCTATCACCAGTTCTCTGCACGAATAGAGACATACTTGGAGAAATGGACTTCTCTGGGGAAACCCAAGATCTTAAGGAAATGGTCCTTATAGAGCAACTAAGAGAGTCCATGGCTCCAGACCTGAGAAAGTTTCTCATGGAACAAGGTGCAGAGAGGCTGGGTGAGTTGCTAAATGTTGCTGAAAGGTATCAAGCAGCTCAAGCAGAGGTAACAGGTAATAAAAAGAAACAGGTGGACAACTTTAGGGCACCACAGAACTTTAATAAATTTGATCCTAGGGATCAAAATAAAGGTAAGCACCAATTTGATAGGCCACGGTATGACAATAAAAATAAATTCCCACAATTCGATGAAAGGAAATATGATGAAAGAAAATCTTTCAACCAAGGAAAAAGGTGGTGTAAAAATTGTCAGATGGACAATCATGACACTGACCGTTGCAGAAGGAAACCTGTGTATATGGCAAACCCTTCAGGTCAGGTCGACCTCAAGACAGGAGGAGGATATTATGTTGGATACCACTCCAGAAGAGATGAGGAAGGCACAGGCTGGGGATAAAACACTCAAGCCTTGTTTCAGAAAATTGTCAACTTGTCATACAACTCCAGGCAAGGGAGATTTTTACATGAAAAACAAGTTGATGTATAGGAAGACTGGAACTAGATCCAATGGTCACGGACAGCTGGTTCTTCCAAAAAGATACAGGACAGAATTAATAAGGAGCCTACATGTGAAACCAGATGGGGACCATGAGAAGATAGGTACCATCATTCAAAAGGTGGCTCACAATTATTATTGGCCCAAAGCAAGATGGGACATTGAGAATTTTGTAGAAAGGTGTAGCATAGCACATGAGGGAACACCCACAAGTGGGAACATGGATCAGGACCTGGACACGCCACGGGGCAAAATCAGGCCTGACAATAAAAGGAAAAATAAATTTGATAAAGTGGACCAAATGGAATGGGAAGCCCCTTTTCACGGACAAGCTTCACTTAACTGTTTTACAATGGCCACTATGCGGAGAGAGCAAAAAGATGTCTTACCCCAGGATAAGCCGAAAATCCCTCAATCGGACTTAAACAAACTGGAGGAAGAGGATGTAGAGAGGAAATCTCTCATCAAGAATTTTAAGAGGGGAGAAAGCCCCAAAAGAAAAATTGGTAGCGGTCGTTTTGTGAATGATAATTCTGGGAGGAAAAATCATCACTATAAAGCTTCAAGTGGAAGAGACCATACCGGTGCATGGACAAATAGGTCCACACAATTAAAGGTCCATATGTAGCTTTGTTAAGAACGTGGACTGATGAAAAGGCAGAGGAAAACATTACATCTTCATACCAATATGTGAATGAGCTGACCACTCGGTTAAAAACTGGCTGGAAACTTGCCAATGAAAATTTGAAACAAGCCAGGAAGAAACATGCTGCCTATTATAACAGGAAGGCGAAAGACAGAAATTTGGCTGTGGGAGAGAAGGTACTGCTTCTTTTGCCCGGGAGTCAGAATAAGTTACAAATTGGATGGCAGGGTCCATATACAGTTCTAGAGAAGGTGTCTAGAACAAATTATAAGATAGATAAGAAGGGGAAAGAAAAAATCTATCATGTGAATCTCCTGAAGAAATATTTGGAAAGAGAACATCAGGAAGAGACACACTTGTTGACCTTGTCCATCGCCATGGAGATGAAAAAAGGAACCACTTTCATCATTTGAATATCCATTACACCCCTGTGAGACAGCAGCACAGGTGAAAATCAGTACACATTTAACGAAAACTCAGAAAGAGAGAGTGCAACAGGTTCTAAATAATCATGCAGAGGTGTTAACAGACCGACCAGGGCATACAAACCTATTGGAATATGATATGAAATTAATAGACTCCACACCTGTCTGTATGAAACCATATTCGATTCCGTTGCTAAGGAAAAAGCTTTGAAGGAAGAGATAGACTATCTGTTGAAGGAAGGAATTATTTCGCACAGTGAGTCTTCGTATAGTTCCGGTGTTGTACTTTTAAGGAAGCCCTCTGGAGAACATAGACTCTGTATAGATTACAGGAGACTGAATGCTATTACAGAAGGACAGGTGGATCCATTGCCGGATACAAATCAGCTGTTTGCCAGACTAAATAAAGCTAAATATTTCTCAAAAGTGGATCTGAGTAAAGGATACTATCAGATTCCAGTAAAGCCTGAGGTTAGACCATACCTAGCTTTTAGTACCTCAGAAGGACACTATGAGTTTAATAGATTGCCATTTGGATTGAAGAATGCGCCTAGTGTCTTCTCTAGAATGATGAGAAAATTATTGGATCCTCTGAATAATCCCTGTATATAACAAATTTTATGGATGATATCCTTATAGCAACAGAAACATTTGAGGAACACATTGACTCTCTGAACATGCTGTTTGATCGACTTAGGGAGGCAAATTTAACAGCCCGACCAACCAAATGTTGCGTTGGATGTAAAGAATTGGAATTTTTGGGACACACAGTTTATCAGGGAAACATGACCCCTGACCCAAAGAATTTAGAGAAACTACAGAAAGCCCCGAGACCACAAACCAAGAAGGACGTGAGATCCTTTGTCTCATTATGTGGTTTCTACCAGAAGTATATCAAAAACTTTAATTCCATATGTGCACCTTTAACGGAATTGACACGTAAAGGACTTCCAGATCGCATTACATGGACACCACAATGTGAAATGACTTACCAAGAATTGAAGGAAAAGCTCACAAGTAAACCCATTTTGAAATTACCTGACTTAAGTCAAGAATTCATAGTAAGGACGGATGCAAGTAATATTGGGTTAGGTGCAACTTTACTACAGAAATCAGATGCATTGGATGGGGAATTAAGCCCAGTGGCATATGCTAGCAGAAAGTTGAATAAAGCTGAAATCAACTACTCAACTAGCGAAAAAGAATGTCTTGCAGTAATATGGGCAATAAAGAAATTCAATATTTATCTATATGGGAAGGCATTTAAGTATAATAAATTTCTCTATGTGAATATAGAATAAAGGACTGACATATAATGTCTGTTTTAAGAGGGGAAGTGTCATGAAATATTCTAATCCACATATATAAATTATTAGGTAAATATGAAGCCTAACAAATAAAATTAATAAAGAGAAGAGCAATGGTAAAATGACAGTGCTGTCACAAAGAATGTACTCGAAATCCCCCTTGTTTTCTGCTTCGTCTGCAAATTGTAACGCTTTCACGTTGATAGTAAAGCTTACTGTATTATTACCCGCCTTCTTCAATGAAACGTGTGCTGTATTTCTTGGAAAAGCATTGAGACGTACTGCGTAATGACCTAAATTAACCCTAACATTAATTATACTGCGTTACCAAAACGAACGAACAGATGGACTAAAGGGATAAAAAGAGAAGGGAGAGGCAGAAAGCCGAACACTAAACCCGCTTCGCGCGATACACAATTACTACCATCACGCGTGTAAGTCTACATGCACTAATTTTTTTTTCAGACGGACAGTGATAAAATACACTACCCTTTCCCAGAGTTAGGTTTATAAATCATAACAGACTCTTATTAGAAAAGACAACATTATATGGGTTTACGTTTGAACACATAACATACCCAGACAGCACATCTTCTAAACAGGAGATAGAAGAAATTGCATATTTTGAACGCAGCCACGTAGCTCCTTTAAATTAGTATTTTTGGGTTCCTTAGGGTTTGCTGACAAATAATATGTAAAACGTTACGCAAATAGTCCAGGAATTAATAAATTATACCCAAAATAAAATATTGGGGGTGCCTGACAGCATAAAATCATTTCTGCTCATAAAATTTTTTTTTTATAACGTGTTTGAAAAAACCTTACGTTACATAAATAGCCTACCATGTAAACTCCAAATTGATTGGAGCGCAACAAATGAAAGCCTAACCACGATTGGTCGGGCTATAAATACTATCTTGGTTGTTAGGGGAGACGGGAAAAGATAACATTTTTTTCAAACACTTGTCGAAACGTGGCTCATTGGCCAGTCTCGCTGATATACACACTTGGGAGCGTTAGTTCGAGACCACTAATTCAAATAAGCTTGATAAAGCGACAGTACGTTGAAGCCAGCTCACATTTTTGCTAAAATAAAAGCCTGGAACATAGGCAGAACGGAATTTGTGCCAGTTTGTGCCAGAATTCATTGCTAATCAACGTATCTGTGTTTATTTCCATGAAATTGTGGTAAGCTTGAACCATTCAGTATCTTTTAATGAAAAATTGAATGTGAATTGTTGATTTATGCCTGTATATATATATGTGTAGTTCAGTGGCAAACGTGAGGTAAAGCCTATAATGCTCCAGCCTGAACAGAGGGTGTCGGAGAGAAGTAAAACGGCATGGAATGGCCAAATAGTACACTGACACCTGGATGATGGACTAGAAAGAAATAATGCTGGAAGTGCAGAGGCGTAGTAACCATTAAGAAGGGTAATACTGGAATAAAGTATTTCAAATGAAGCTGACTGTTGGCCTAACGCTCTGAACGCAATGTTTGTGCTGTATTGTGATCAGTGTAAAAGAGAATATAAATTAGTTATGAAGTAGAAGGTACATCCTTCTTGATTTCAGGGACAGTGGTCTTGATGGTAGTGAGCAGCACCTGGTCAGAGATTTGCTGAATCCAGAGTCGGACAGCATACTCCTTGGTCTTTTTAGCTATCAGGGAGGTGTCTCCTGAGCCCAGAGGAGAATTCGAGCAGAGGAGTCCTTTCCTGCCGCCATCACGCCAGATAAGCGAATTGGCCAGCTGAGCTCAACATTATGTCCCCTCATCTTGAAATAACTTTATAAAAATACTATTCAGAGGGGAATTTACTTGTCTTAAAATCAGGAACTGTGAACATCTACAATAATGGTCCCTAAAGACAAACTATTGAAGTCATGATGACAAATACCAACAGAGCTTGAACAAAACAAAACCAGTATTACCTCATTTTACTACTACACAACTGACACACATAGAACCTTTGTAATAATATATGTCACTACAATATTCATATTAAATACATTCTGTACATAACTTGTAATTTAAATTGATTGTGATTCCTGGTTCCCTTGTAGTTGAATCAGGACACATATTCATTCATGCCAGTAATGAATACATATTGTTATTTGAAAACGTTACGAGTGAGTGACTTACACTTCATCATACACATACCCTAGACACTAAACGTAGTCACCACACTATTCCAGAATAATTCTGACTGAGATATATAGATATGTGGCAGCAAGTAAGGTTATCTATAATACACTACTTTTAATAGATATAGATACCTTCACAGCTGATCTCAGTCAGTACACTAAGTCCCCTATAAATATTTATAACATCCCACTTCACCACACACCCCTTGAACAAAAGTCGTGTTTTTAGTTTGGAGTGTTTTACGAAGTGAGTACGGCTGCAAGACTGAAGGTCTACGGCTTTAAGTGAGTTGTTTTCGAGACAAATTGATCTAGAAAGTTCGGGAAAAGTAATCGTTGTAAATTGTGATACAAAATTAAAGTAGTCAGATTTTTAAACGCGTTAAGCGTAGGTTCAGTAGAATGAGCTCTCTTCCATGTGTGTGTAATAGATAGCAGTTTATAAGTGATTGACGCAATCGAGAGTTATTATCGGGGGATATGTCCAAATGTGTTGGCTTGCTTCTGTGGTCACAGAAAAGTTTATAACTATTCCCCAGACCCTCGATCGCCTATATATCACAAATGACAGTTCTGTGGTCTATTCTGAGGACAAGAAAACAGTGTCGCCAGTACAAGATAAATATGTGTATTCTCAAGACAACAGGGTACGTTGAGTTTTACCAACATATGATAAACTGTTTAGTACATGACAATAACTAGAGACAGCAGCTAGTCCTGAGAAGTAGGTAATAATAGAAAAAAAAAAAAGGAAAAGGATCCCGTTACACGCCCATTGAGGCATATTGGGAATATGGTGTTAGGCCTATATTTTCTTGACCATCGGCATACTAGGGGTGACGTGGTCAACATCACGCTGGCCGCCTTAACCTTCCCAGAGTTGCTCTGGTACGCAGTTGAGGCTGGGTCGACATAAATTTAAATCAAAGGACGAAAATCCATGACTTTTAGATGTATAATCAAAGGGCGATAATTCATAATACACTGATCAACATGGAAGAACTTTTAACGGATGGCACAGGACAAGTAGTCTTGACGTGAATTTGTTGAACACTTCAGCACTTTTCTAATCCAATCTTTGTTCAAGTTACTCCACTTAACTACTCCACTTAACTACTCCACTTAACTACTCCACTAAACTACTCCACTAAACTACTCCACTTAACCACTCCACTTAACTACTCCACTTAACTACTCCACTTAACTACTCCACTTAACTATTTCCTTCCAGTTTAACCTTTAAGATTCATGGGTAGATTCAATGTGTGCTTGCAAGCTTCGCATAGCCTGCATGAGAGTTATCCCGTCCTCCTTTTCCCGTCTCTCAGAAACAAACATACATACACATACAAACACATTTACAAACACTGAGTTCTTGTAGACTCCTCATGACAGTTGGCAATAGAAATTAAGGAAAAAAATGAAATAAACTAAATTCCATACCCTCCTAACTAAACCCTAACCCCTCTTCATCAACTTAACCACAATTTGCGTGTACAGAACCACCACACACTTTGATGTGTAAGCACTGTAGCCGATTACGGATCGCACTTAAAATTATGACTTAGAGAACGCGCACGATACATCTTAAGCGCATTTTCCAGTCTTGCCTTCCCATTAATGAAAAATCAATAGACACCAGCCATCGAATACGCCCATCAGAATCGGTCCTCGTTTCAGCAATATGATTATAATAAGAGGCTATAGCTTGGCAATAATTTTCAGTTACCGATTATCAGATTCGATTTAACTGGCTATCAAACCATGTTCGAAGCTGTTTGGCTCTTGTAGCTTTTATTTCCTCATTTCCTATCACATTGTGTGGACATTTTTAAGTAACAGTGACTTGCTTTCACGACATTTTTAAGTAACAGTGACTTGCTTTCAAGACATTTTTTCCTTCTTAGCTGAGCTGTTTTGTTCTCAGGCTTAAAGTGCGGAAAGCAAGTACTAATTGAACCTAAATGTGTTTTAGATGGACAGACAGACAGGCAGACAGACAGGCAAGCAGACAGACAGGCAGGCAGGCAGGCAGACAGACGGAAGCTAGATAAACAGACAGGCAGGCAGACAGAAAGACGACAGGTGGGCAGACAGACAGACAGGTAGGGAAGCAGACAGGCAATCATTCGGTCAGGCAGGCAGACAGACAGACAGACACTTAGACAGACAGACAAACAAACAGACAGGCAGACAGACGTCACATGGTCATCATATAATGCTCACAAGCAACACAACAATTTACACATAACATCATACATCCCTTACCCTTCAGTTACTCAAGGGCCATAGGCCTTCAAGAAATTAATGCCACCAAGACCTGTCGCGTGCTATCAGCTCAAGGTCTTTACACGCCTTCCTTGCTATTTTCATTTTTGTCTCCATTTCTCTTCTCCATATGTTTTTCGGTATCTGCCTCTACTTACCTTACCCTGGGCATTCCAGAACAAAAACTGCCTTGTAATGCTATCTCCTCAGTGTGTGTGTGTCGTGGTTGAGTTAGAGTGTAGAGTATTTGTCGAGTTGGACAATAGTAGTGATATCGACAAGGGATAGTGGACTGACAGAGTTATAGATTACACATAGATAAAGTGTAATAGGAGATGGACTTGAGACAAACCTGGAGAAGATTTATTAAAGTTATCACTTTCTCCAAGCCCTCAACTCACTTATACTGTCTAAGCACCTCCTGCTCTCACTCTTTTCTCTTAATCATACACAGAGAGTATAGCAAAGAGCTGAAAAATGTAAATCATGGATGGAAGGGTCGTGAACAGCGCATTAATAACTGTGTAAACTTTATTAAATGAAGAAGCATGTATGAAAATAATGCATTTCATCACCAACCACATAAATTACATCCAAAAATCTCAATAATCATCAATAGTCATCAATAATCATCAATAACCACAATAATCATCAATAGTCATCAATAATCAAAAATAACCACAAATATGCAAATACACACCCACAAACACACACACCACCAGTCATAAAAACTGTAAAACACAAAGAAATGAATAAACTGAGTGTCAGTCCGTCCGCTTTCGTGGGACCAAATGTGCCAGCTCCAGAAAGTGTCTTTACGTAAATATATACTCTATGGGTGATGGAATTGACCTGTAAAACTTTCCTGTAGGTGCTATCATTGGTGACCCCTAATTGCGCGAGGTGGGCTGGAAGACTCTATTTACCTCTGGTTTACCAAATGAATAAACTGCGTGTCAGTCTGTCCGCTTTCGTGGGACCAAATGTGCCAGCTCCAGAAAGTGTCTTTACGTAAATATATACTCCATGGGTGATGGAATTGACCTGTAAAACTTTCCTGTAGGTGCTATCATTGGTGACCCCTAATTGCGCGAGGTGGGCTGGAAGACGCTGTTTATCTACTGCTGACCAAATAAACAAACTGAGCGACAGCCTGTCCGCTTTCGTGGGACCAAATGTGACAGCTCCAGAAAGTGTCTTTACGTAAATATATACTCCATGGGTGATGAAATTGACCTGTAAAACTTTCCTTGTTGGTGCTAACTTTGGTGACCTCTAATTGCGCTAGGGGGGCTGGAACTCTGTCTATCTTTGGCTGGCTGCTCCTAAGTGCGAGGTTTTACATAACCCAGGATTACACCAGACGAAGCTATTTGGGGACAAAGCGTCCCAGGCGCTCTTATCCGGCGCTATTGCTTGCTTGGCATTAAATCCAGTTTGGGCTTGCTTGAGTGTGGCTTGACTGAGTGCCCCGTTTAGGCACACAAAGGCTGGTGATTGAAATTCTACTATAGACATGCTGGGCTGATTGATATGCTGGAAGCCGCATTGCTCTGACTGGTAATCCAATAGGCGAGTAGGAAACTACTACTGCAATAGATGATTTCAGATTTAGCGTTGGTTCGTTGCACTGCGTGAGCTTAACTTGGCGTTGACAAAGGGTTTTGGTTCAGGTATTTGGGGTTTACAACTCGTGAATTCTAGGTGTTACTCAGAAACCCTCTAGAACGAAGAGAATGGGACGTTCTTCGCCTGACTGGAATCTTGCTCTAGCGATTCGGTATCCCTGAAACTGAGACCCAAAAGAGACACCCTTTACATTAAGCAACAACAAAATCGCACTAATGTTATATAACATAGTTATGCTCCGCTCCTTCCACTCTATCAATTATCAGCATGTGCCCGCATAGGCTTAATATATTTTGTACACCCAGGTACCTGTCAGTAAATGTTCTGACAGCAAAAACTACTCCTCTTCTTCCAACTAAACATACAGGAAACCTAACCTTGTAGTTACAGTTGAATTGATTCTATTCATCTTACAACATTAAGTGAATTTACATAAACAGATTACAGCATTTGACATTACACAAATACGTCGTATGTCCCTTTTGGGGAAAAATTAACATTCCACAAATGAATACATAGAAAATGCAATGTTCTAGCTATAATAATACAGTTGTGACTGAATCATAAGATAAAATGTTTTCTATGGCTGGTGACTGCTTTCTGTGAAAGTTATAGACTAGTGCCTAGCTACACAAATAAGCATATCATGATTCCACCCTGCCACTAGACGTTTCTATCAAAAAGGAATAAGCGACTATCTCCTATAATTCAGTGTTTAAGTGAACAATCCACACCTCTGACATTATCTTACAGAAATGACAGTTAATTAGCCTATTCTTAACCCATGATAAGCATCTGTGGACTGATTCTACGCCTAGTGAGTGTCTGTTATTGTAAGTCTATCATTTAACCCATTATAAACCTTCTGTTTAAGCACCACTTAACTAAGGCAGTAGACAGCGCTACATTATCACTGAACTAAATTACTAGGAGAAGTCCTCAGAAATGAATTCACGTCACATTCCTATCAGATATATAAAAAGCTAACATGAATATTTATATATTAATAAGATATGTCAACTCACCCCCAGAAAATGCCAAGAAATAGGCAAAAACATTTAGTTCTGTGTTAATGTTTGCCTTATTTCCATAAGGGTCTATCTCGGGCAGGAAACATCTACGAGTGTGTTTGACGTATTAAAATTCTCGGTACTTGTGTGATATTTCACCGCTAAAATAAAATTTTCCGAATTTATTACCAAAACTGACAACCGTACTTTTTCTTGACTGGAAAAGGTTGATTTCACATTGTGATTTGGGAGGGCAAGTTCGTCGTGCATTGACCCGCCCTCAATTTCCCCCCCCCCCCCCGGTATTTTAAGTTTATAAGCAATAAAACGGTATTGAATTGGGACCTAAGATGCGTCAACAGTGATCCACTACCGCGATAAGTTACCGGGTTTCTGGTTCAAAGCTTGGTAGAGTCTAACCAGCTGTAAATGGGTACCTGACTCTGATCTTGAGTTAGAGAAGGCAACAGCAACGAGGACGGGAACAGGTGTCACGCATCAGTCTAACCAGCTGTAAATGGGTACCTGACTCTGATCTTGAGTTACAGAAGGCAACAGCAACGAGGACGGGAACAGGTGTCACGCATCAATCTAACCAGCTGTAAATGGGTACCTGACTCTGATCTTGAGTTACAGAAGGCAACAGCAACGAGGACGGGAACAGGTGTCACGCATCAGTCTAACCAGCTGTAAATGGGTACCTGACTCTGATCTGGAGTTAGAGAAGGCAACAGCAACGAGGACGGGAACAGGTGTCACGCATCAGTCTAACCAGCTGTAAATGGGTACCTGACTCTGATCTTGAGTTACAGAAGGCAACAGCAACGAGGACGGGAACAGGTGTCACGCATCAGTCTAACCAGCTGTAAATGGGTACCTGACTCTGATAGGGACTTGAAAGCTGATGATGATGATGATTACGATGACTAGCAATTCCCTAGACTTAAGGGTCTTTTATATTTGGACATGCGCCCTAATATAACCGACTAGATTGAACGGGACGCGCCTCGCCAAAACGAGACAAAACTTAAAAAAAAAAAACATTCGAGTAAGTTGTATTTTTTCAGGATTACAAAAAAATAAGGACAAAAAAGGGGACGGGGTGGGTAAGAGATTTGTGACGTCGCGCCTACGGCCTAGACATTGCGATTGGATTTGCCGATTTTTTGCGGTACTTTTTCTTACATTTTTTTTTTCTTTCATTTTTTTTTTCTTAAATTCCGTGCCTTGGCGCTGCTTTCGAGCGGGAAATCTTATCGTTCCATTTGTCATTTGATAGCAGTGTCCAGAGACGTGGAAGATGAATTTCCTGGAGGTGTCAGATTTTACACGTAACAAAGAGAACTGTGTGAAGTTTTTGCAGAATCGGGGCATTCTACACAACGTCCGACAGTGTGCTAACAATCACCAGATGAATTTGTCCTTGTCGGTTCGCCAAGATCGTTAGAGATGTTACATATGTAAGCAGGATATACCTCTTCGTTCTGGCACATGGTTACAGGGTGCACGTCTGTCCTTCAGGCAGATTATTCTGTTCATTGACTGTTGGAGTAAAGAGAAGACTAGCATTGATTTCTGTAAATCAGAGCTAGGAATTGCCAATAAAGCTGCCATTAAATAGAACAGCAACCTCCGTGAGGTTTGTGCAAATGTACTAATTGCAAATCCCGCTGTAATTGGCGGTCCCAATACCACGGTAGAGATAGACGAAAGTGTGTTCACACGCAGAAAAAATAACGTCGGTCGTGTATTTCCACAGCAGTGGGTATTTGGTGGCCTATGTCGTGAAACAAGTGAGTGTTTCATGGTTCCAGTGCCGGACCGCTCAGCGGCTACACTTATGCCCCTTATCATAGCCAACATTCGTCCTGGTACGACAGTTGTTTCTGATCAATGGCGAGCATATAGTACCATTCAGAATTTGCCAGGTTTAACTCACCAAACGGTGAATCATTCTGCAAATTTTGTCGACCCAAATACAGGGGCAAATACACAACGAATAGAGAGATTGTGGAAATCTGCGAAAGAACGCAACAAACGTCAGAACGGAACACACAGACACATGTTAGATTCCTACATGTGTGAATTTTTGTGGCGACATCGGAATAAAGTTCGTCAGTCAGACCCGTTCGACAATATCCTGTTTGACATTGCAGAATTTTGGCCTCCTCTGTAAATTATGCAGCTACGAACGAACATGTGTATGTCCTGATATGTATCACGCTTCAGCGATCCTTGGTGATCTGTTCCCCTCACGGTCCTTTTCAGGGCCCACAAAAACCACAAAACTGCACCCCTACGGTCCTTTTCAGGGCCCACAAAAACCACAAAACTGCACCTACCACGGTCCTTTTCAGGGCCCACAAAAAACCACAAAACTGCACCCACCACAGTCCTTTTCAGGGCGCACAAAACTGCACCCATCACTGACTTTTTCAGGGCCCACAAAACTGCACCACGGTCCTGTTTAAGGCCCACAAAACCAACAAAACTGTACCCTGGCAATAAATCCTTTATTTGTTTTCACCGCTGGGTGTGGAGGGCTGGGTGGAGAGGGCTGGGTGGGAAGTTGGTCCCCCTCCCTCACTATGCACTGATCCTTGTCAAATATTTACCTAATCAGAGCCGGATTAACGTAGTAGCAAAAGTAGCATTTGCTACGAGTCCCGCGCTTTTAGGGCCCCGCGCCAATAAATATGTACGTCATTTTTTGGTCATTTTCTAATACGAGCGTTAAACCAATGATCTTGTGATGTATGCCATCTTTAGCGCCTTTTCATTTGATGTCACGAAATTGTGAGAGAAAGAGCATAACAGGGTGACTTAGTGTGACTCTTTATTACTTTTATCTTAACTGTTTGCGGACAGAAGCAGTCATTTTCTTTGGATTTGTTGAAAGTCTGTACACCTTCTTTTCTGCTTCTACCTATCGGTGGGGTCTCCTTTCTACTGCATTATGTGCTGGCGGTAGTCATAATAAGTCCCATTTGCCCTTTGTGAAATGGTCCGCTTGGGCAGATGCGACAAAAGCACTTGTACACAGCTTTTCTGCAATAAAACAAGTCTTGGATGATATTTCAGATAACAATGATCAGAAGGCAGAGTGTCGTCAACAGGCTCGTTGTCTACTTTCAACCATGATGAAGTTAGAAACAGGAATAATGATCATACTGTGGGATCAAGTATTACACCGTTTTCAAATGACCAGTGCTTCTTTGCAATCTTCTGACCAAGATTTGAATACGGCTTGTGCACTCTATGAATCCCTGCGGGGGTATATTCAAACTATGCGGTCTACTTTTGCAGACATAGAGCAAAAGGCCAAGGATGTGAACATTATCAAGAAGAAACTCGAAGGAAACACAAACGAAATCGAGAGTAAGATGATTTCAGTGGTTCCAGCACAATTGATGAATCTCAAACGCCTTTTCAGCAGTTTAAAAGCCGAAAATTTCTTGTCCTTATTGATAGCTTGCTACCTTGTCAAAACGCCAGAAAGCTTATCAAAAGTTGAATGATGTATTTGGATTCCTTCGTCAGTCACAGTCGTTTACAAAATACATAGAGAAACATTATCCACGCAACACCTGGACCCATGCATACACAGATGGATCAGAAACAAATGCAACAGAAAATGGAGGTGGGGGCGTCTTTCTGACCTTAAGCACTGGTGCAGAAAAAAATGCTGTCAGTGGCGACAGGACGATTCTCCAACAACTTCATAGCAGAGGCAGAGGCCCTGAAAACTGTAGCAGAGGTTATATTGACAGAAGAAAGCGCAGAGAGAAGGGTTGCTTTCTTTTCTGATGCACAGTCAGTAATTGCGGCATTGAAAAGCCAAAATAATACAGACCTGGATGATCTCAGAGTAGTGCTATAACCAGCTCCCCTCCTGGCTGCCTTTACCTTTCAGAGCAGAGTCAGGTATCCATCCACTTACAGCTGGGTAGATTGTAGCGTGACGCCACCATGTCTCCAGCCCACTACCTTTGTCGAGAGAAGCCTGCGCTGAAACCACGGATGCCCTCATAAATGGTTGCTTGTCTAAAATAGAAGGATTGTAGTGGTATGACAAGATCACTAATGTGCAACTGATGACACGAACCAGGCAAGTGCCAGAAGAACGAGACATGAGAAGAAGACGCTGAAGATGGATAGGATACACACTGAGCAAACTTGCTTATAGCTTTACCAGGCAGTCCTTGGTCTGGAACCCCCAGGGTAAGAGAGGCAGAGGAAGACCAAGGAATACACGGAGAAGAGAACTGATGACAGACAAGAAGAGGATGAAGAAATTATGGAACGACCTTGAGCTGATGGCACAGGACAGGAAGACTTGGTATAAAGCAAATGCTCCTTAGGGACTTGAAAGCTGATGATGATGATGATGACTAGGTTGAACGGGACGCGCCCCGCCAAGACGAGGAATACACGGAGAAGAGAACTGATGACAGACAAGAAGAGGATGAAGAAATTATGGAACGACCTTGAGCTGATGGCACAGGACAGGAAGACTTGGTATAAAGCAAATGCTCCTTAGGGACTTGAAAGCTGATGATGATGATGATGATGACTAGGTTGAACGGGACGCGCCCCGCCAAGACGAGGAATACACGGAGAAGAGAACTGATGACAGACAAGAAGAGGATGAAGAAATTATGGAACGACCTTGAGCTGATGGCACAGGACAGGAAGACTTGGTATAAAGCAAATGCTCCTTAGGGACTTGAAAGCTGATGATGATGATGATGACTAGGTTGAACGGGACGCGCCCCGCCAAGACGAGGCAAAAATTTTACATAAAAAAAAATAAATACATAATAATAATAATACGCCCCCGAGGTGGCAGCCCTCAAATACTAACCCATAACCCCTACCTGTTAAATGGACTAATCCCGCGCAGGCGGAAAATAAAAGCCGCGCAGGCGGGAAAAAAAAGAAGAAATTGTAAGGAAAGAGTACGGTTGTCAGTTTTGGTAATAAATTTGGAAAATTTTATTTTAGCGGTGAAATATCACACAAGTACCAAATTCTCAAGTCTTATAGTTTACAAACAACGCTACCCGGGACACCTGCATAGCCTGATTCTACAGATGTATCGGCGTAATGCATAATAAAGAGTAAGACAGAGGTTTCTCTAGAGACTACATCAAAGACAACAGACCCCGTGCAAAAGTTCCCCAGATCGGCGATGCATAATATTATAGTCAGGGGCCACAACAAATCTCTCCTGAATTGAAGATCAAACTCGTTTACCGACCTCAGAAGATTGGTCCCTGCTAACGAGCCGTGTCTTCACAGAAACCGTCTCTCGCTCGTTCGAACAATTTAAGCGTAACAGAAATGTTTCTCTGGTCAAACGAACCACAGGTGCGTTGATGTAACGTTACCGTTCGCTGACCGCTGAAGGAGTTTAGTACTGAAGGCCAGCCAAAACGTAAACAAACGTCGGGTGGGGTTTGAGAAGGTGAAGAATGAAAGAAAAGAAGAATACAAATGACGAGGAAACCAGGACATTAAAAAAGTAATAACATATGGAACGGAATGGTAAAATAAATTATCAGTCACTGTGACAGTGTGTATCGTATCCATCACCAGCGTCTTGTACTCATCACTTTGTAGTGAAATTGACAGAGATACAACGGTAAAATACCTCCAAGGATAACATATAAGGATAAAAAACATAATGCGTAGGCTGCTGATGTACATGATCGCCCAGACCGCGGGTCATCACCCTCCATAAAAATTGACTCGCTAGACAGGAGGGGAACGGCGGATCAAAAAGGAAAAAAATATGACTGGAAAGATTGCGTGAGACTAGAAAGGCTAAGGAGACGCAATTGGGGGGGGGAAACGGAGAAAAGTCACGTTTCCCAAGTTGACATAAAAAGTAAGCAACTCGACAGAAGGGACCATAGATATGTTACGCCACAGTCATTTATTGGACACTTTTGCAATACCAAGCCCTTGATTTGAATTCAGCGGCTAAAACGCAGATGTTAGGAATATTACAAAAATTAAAAAGTACTTTTTTCTTAACATTAATGTTAGGAATATAAAAATTAGCTGGCCGGATGGCCTATTCTGAGCAGTGAACTAATATGTTCTTAATTTTACAGACGGATAGATAATATTGAAGATAATGACAAAAGACAGTGTTGTTCACATCATCGACAGACTGTATTGAATCTAAAAGTGTCGCTAATTGCACAAAAAAACACGACCTTGGGACGCAGGTGTTCAAATTTACTTAGTATGGAGGAGAGGGTTTTTGGGTGGTAGCTGTGTCTAAATATAACTTTTAACGACAAAATTTTGGAGGGGAGAGAAAGGTTGGTTCAAAAATCAAGTACATTTTGTAGAAACACAAGTAGAGACGGACAGACTAACAGATAAACATCCATACTTGACTGAAGCATGACTGAAATGACTTTAGTGTAGGAAATTTGAAATTCAAATAAACCTAGGCAGTGATTGGCCACAGACAAGCATATTGTCGGCGCTTAGACGCGGATTTGGGGTCATTTCTCAATAGTTGTTCAGTGATAGACACAGATTTTAAAGTGTGGTGATTTCCATATGAAAGAAAGTGAAATAAATTTAGGGACGCCATACTATAGCCAGCAGCTCAGCTGAGTTTTGCTAGCAGTTCTGTGTTATAATCTGGTAAGATTGAAATTATTTCTTTGTATATTTTGACTATTGTTTCATGTTCGAGTGATTTGATACTGCCATATCGAAATCTAGCCTTACAAACAAGTAGGGATTTGCTCTGGACCCCCCGCCCTAGTCAGGGTCTAGGGACCAACAATATACATAAACTCCAACAAGGGTTAGGCAAGACAGATCGAGTGTTGAGAATAATGAAACATATTGCCTATCCTCTTTTAGGGCAGAGAACTAATAGGTATTTTTCAGGGTCTATGGTCTGGGAGGATCTATCTGATGTAAAACCACCATGGTAAATGTGCTGTTTGGTCAGAGAGATCTGACCTGTCTGTATGATGTGGTTGTTGTGTCAGTGTTGTGTCCCGACGTGGGTAGAGAATAGATTTTGACACATGGCCCATACTTTGATTGCAGAGCTGTGAGTTTCTGTTGTCAACCAAGCAGTGTCTATTCAGTTGGTGACTTTACTCGAGTGTATCTGTGCAGTACTTGTGACAGAGACCACCATTATTGCCCGCCAGCACGGAGAGGTGGGACCACCTGATTTCAGCACCAGAGCTACAACTACAAGATGAGTGAGCCTCTGGTCTGCTGGACATTCACCAACGCCGTTTAGTTACTAATACCCCATAAAAATTCCCACCATTTTCTGGACACTGTGTAGTCAATATAGACAGGTGTGATGAGGCCACCCCAACAGCACAAACATTAAATATCCTCCCAAGTAGATGACTACTAGAACATTTTAATAAAACTAACTAGTATAGTACATATATATGTACACTATTGCATTTATGATATAATATTCCATGCATTTCTTTCATTATCTCTAAATCCTTTTAAGTTCTGGTCACTCTAAAAAATTGATCCAGAACAAAATAAATGTAATATAATTCTATCAAGAAATTTTACACACGTGAGTTAGTTCAGTGTGTTGTAATATTTATTAATCTTATTAGTCTTGTTAAATATCTGTGGGTATATCTATAACCTATTACACCACCCTACATATCATAACCCTAGACACTTTACGTAGCCACATTCATTTAAAAAAAATTAAGTGTGAGGTCGTAGTGGTAGCAAGAAAGGCCTTCTGACAATTCACAACTACATTTTATCTCAGGAGCCTTCACAGCTGGCCTCACACAATTACAATTAGTAATATCACCATCATACAATACCATCAAACACCACTACACACTTGTTGCACGGGCATTGTCTGGTTCTTGTCATCAATACTCACTTTTCACGCCAATGTAAGCCTTCTACTCTATGCAGTGAAAGTGCAACTTAATAGTGGCTGTTATTGTTGTTGTAACCACCATACATATAGCTTAGTAAAAGGAGCTTGCACAGAGATAACGAGTGTTTGTACACATCAACAGAAAGATACAATGAATATGTGTCAGGGATGTTGTTTTTTGGTTGATGTTTGGTAGTGTTGCGATCGTTATATTCATAGAATGAACATTTTTGCACAAGAGTTGACACCAGCACATGACGATAACACCTCGTTTGTAAATCACTTCTAACTCCCTTTTAAACCACTCCAAGTTAATACAATAATAAGCTGTATACGGTTTATTATGTGAGAGAGAAGTACTGTTGATGATAATGTAGATGGATGATTCACCTTAGAGCGAATATAATGTATAATGATAATGTAGATGGATGAATTACCTTAGAACGAATATAATGTATCTTCAAGTTTGCAGATACAACTTCATCAAGCGTTACCTGAAAAATATTTATCTCCCCCTCTCTCTCTGTCTCTCTCTCTCTTTCTCTCTCTGTCTCAGGTGAAAAATATCACTGGCCATTTTTCTTCTTCTTCTATACTAGAACTACAGAGTTCTACTCTATCTCTCTTTTTCCATGATGAACATAGAACAGCCAACAGAGATCAAGAGTAGAAGATAAAGTCCGCCATATGTGGCCAACTTGATATTGATACGTGAACCGTGCGGCTTCGGCTAATTAAAAATAACCCCTAACGCTAACTTTAACTCTAACCCAGGGTTTGCTAACCTGCTTTTGTGCTATAGACCCCTTTGATTTTCCAGTGAAGCATATGGACCCTTTCTTAGAAAAAAAAATGCACGTAAAGCCATAATTTAAAAGCTTTACGTTATACATTTTAGGTTACGTACACGTACTACCTAGAATCCATTCACAGACCCCATGGGCCTGTGGACACCAGATTAATAACCCCGCCGTAACCCATCCCCTGTTTCGAGCTTTTACAATTTCAAAAAAAAAAAAAAATAGATTCTAACACTAACCTTAACCCTAATCCACAATCATGTTTCCAGCGTCTTTGAAAATAATGACGTACGACAAACATTGCGTCCGTATCGATAGCCGCCTGGGCAACATGGCGGCGTGCGTCTACTAATCTTGTTTTCAACCAAATAAACTTATTTGGTTAGTTGTTCTAAGGCTAAGGAGTCTCTGTTTTCTCCAAGATCTAACCTAGTTATTGAATGTTAAGTTTTCATACCTGATACAACTTTCATGAACTCCAATAACTTGATTAGCACAACTGCCATGCTATACTTTCTCCGATATGACAATTTCAGCACACTGAGTTTCCCCCACAAGCGAGAATATAATCTCCTTCTCATGGTTCGTTGCTCGAGATGTACAAAATAAGCTCACAGCTTCTTCGACTTTCTATCGTCTCAACGCTCATGGTTCGTCTTCGAGATTAAACCCATCACATCTTATCACTTTTAAACTCGTCACGTGTCTTAATGTTTACCTTTAACTTTTCGTATCTCATCACGTGAGCCTTTTCTCACGCTTTAAAAATTCGACATAAACGTAATGTTGCAAGCAATATTCTTCTTGTTTCACTGTCATATAACATCTATCTCTTTTATAAAGTTGCCGGTCTGCCTCAGGCTTCTCTCGTGGCTTTCATAAAACCATATCCAACTCCAATAAAGTTGGTTATCTGTCTTACGCTCCATATGTTTTTTTTCCGTCAACGAGGTTAGGTTTAGTGAAGGCGATGGTGACTGTCTGTTCATCTCATGGAACATGTTCTCCTGCATGCGTGTCTTCTCCACATAGCGACATGTCTGTCTGCCCTATGTTTAATTTGTTGAACAGACTGTATTTCTGTTTCTTCTTCGTTCGCCCTCAGACTTCTGCATTAATAACTCTAATAAAGGTAATAACCAGCTCAACTTTCCTGACATCTCCAAACAGTTTCTTATGGAAAGATGTGGGGTGTTGCCATATGCCACTCCGTTCATTATTGTATGTTGGGCAGGACTGGAGCAGATGTCATGGGGGTGGCGCTATAGTTGTGATACAGATGGTAGCTCAATCTATTGTGACCAGTGCCTAAGCGGAAAATGATGACCTGGTCACGCCTAGATAGCTGGTGATAGACATCATCATTTGATTGTATTTGAGTTTGCATTGGCCTGTTTTCAGTCTTCTTCTTCGTTCACGCTCAGACATCAACTTGAATATGTTCACCCTCAGACATCATCTTGAATATGTTCAGCCTCAGACATCAACTTGAATATGTTCACCCTCAGACATCAACTTGAATATGTTCACCCTCAGACATCAACTTGAATATGTTCACCCTCAGACATCAACTTGAATATGTTCACCCTCAGACATCAACTTGAATATGTTCACACTCAGACATCAACTTGAATATGTTCACCCTCAGACATCAACTTGAACATGTTCAGCCTCAGACATCAACTTGAATATGTTCACCCTCAGACGTCAACTTGAATATGTTCACCCTCAGACATCAACTTGAACATGTTCACCCTCAGACATCAACTTGAATATGTTCACCCTCAGACATCAACTTGAATATGTTCACCGTCAGACATCAACTTGAATATGTTCACCGTCAGACATCAACTTGAATATGTTCACCGTAAGACATCAACTTGAATATGTTCACCGTCAGACGTCAACTTGAATATGTTCACCGTCAGACGTCAACTTGAATATGTTCATCGTCAGACGTCAACTTGAATATGTTCACCCTCAGACATCAACTTGAACATGTTCACCCTCAGACATCAACTTGAATATGTTCACCGTCAGACATCAACTTGAATATGTTCACCGTCAGACATCAACTTGAATATATTCACCGTCAGACATCAACTTGAATATGTTCACCGTCAGACATCAACTTGAATATATTCACCGTCAGACATCAACTAGAATATGTTCACCGTCAGACATCAACTTGAATATGTTCACCATCAGACATCAACTTGAATATGTTCACCGTCAGACATCAACTTGAATATGTTCACCGTCAGACATCAACTTGAATATGTTCAAAGAAGCAGTGGTCAGTCTCATGCGATTGACATCTCTGTAGAGCTTTTCTAGGAATGACACTGGTGATAGCCATATACGCTTTCTCTGTTGCTCATATGTTGGGCACCTTTAAAGGAGATGTTCCGGCAGTCATTTTATCGATGCCACAGTCACACTAATCAGTAGTTCCTATCTTTAACTTGTTGAATAGATGGTATCCCAATCTGTTGTGACCTGTGCGAAGTCTGAAGATTACCACTTGTTCACTTCTGCTGAGCTGGTAATACGCATAATTTTTATTGTGGCCTGCATGTTCTGCTTCCCACTTGCTCCTGTATGTCCGCTTGATAAAACTCCTGACCTCTTCATAAGTTATGCTTGTGTGGAGGCAGTTATCCCTCTTCCTTTGTCAGTCTCTCAAGTTTTCAGTCTGAAAATTAATCACTCGATCTCTTTGTGTTTCTAGCAAATATCACTCTTATTTTCATTACGCAACTGTTTTGTCGTCTTGTCTCACGCAAACTTCAATTTCTGTAACAGTATCGTATGTATGACCTGAGTAATGGTCCGGACATAAACAACGGTCTTAACAAAACGTTACAATTTTGTAGTTTTGTTTTCTTTTTAAAATAGCTGCTATCTTTATTACAATTTTTTGGCTTTGTACTTGTTACTGCAGGTAATCCAAGATGCAGCGTTTTAAAGGGATTAGCGCTTTTTCAGGACTGCTCAACTAATCGAAATGAAAAGTTGCGTACTTTTAAAAAAAATACAACTTATACCAGTTGTTTTGGCGTGCTTTGCCAAAAGAAGTTAAAAAAAAAAAAAAAAGCAGCCGAAATTTTAAATTGAAAAGGAAATAAAAATTCAAAATCCCTTTCAAATACATCTAAATTAATGTTGAATATAAGCCTTGTAGTAAGATCCCTGATACCCCGATCAAATAGATAAAATATTATAGATTAATATAAAAATCCAAATACTATAGAGATAAAGTAGGGGAGTTGTGCTTAACGTCTTCGCCATCGCCCGCAGTCGCGCAGGTTTTGAGAAAACCTTAACGCAAAGTGAATGGTACCATCTCTCAATATTACAAGCTTTTTCATACTCCGTCCTTGAAATTAACTATAACAGTTTGATAGCATAGGCGTGTTCGTTCCAAGAAAGAGTGAGAGACATACGGAGGAGTGACGGAGAGAGAGAAATTATTAATAGAACGACATGCGACAGTGGTTCTAGGCATCACTTACTGTAACGAAAATGCGTGACTTTGCTACTAGCAGATTTGGAAAAGCGGTGCAAATCCACTACTAACCGCGTGCCCACCCCGTTCATTAGTAGCGCAGTTTGAATGTATAACCACTTAGATAGGGAGACGTTAGTATAAACACACAAACAAGCTCGCATTTCCTGTATACAGTGGTAGTATTTTCTGATGAAATCCTAACGCGTTGCTTCATTTTGAAACGAACGAGAAAGAGAAAGAAAATGTAAGTGGGGGATTGGCATGGAGGCCTATTTGAAAAGACAGCTTATGCAATGTGATACTGAAATTGAGAAGGGTAGCGAAGGGTGGCCCAAGAAACCTCGATGAATAATAAAATAAAAGCAAGGACAGTTGACAAATAAAATGATAATATTTGTTTATTAGAAGACAATACTACTCATAATGTTATATTATCTTACAGTAAAAACGCTTGGATAATAACAGAAATATTGTAAAGAAAAGACATAGAGACAGACGCATTGATGTTCTCACTCAACTTTACCAGTCTTGGAAAAGGGGTGGGGGGGGGGGGGGGGGGAAACGTTACATTTTTGAAAGTGTAATTTATTTTTTTTAAAAAGAGGCTAGTGGGAATAACATAATTCGATTGGCTGTGGTAGAATAGACTAACAGTAGTAATAAAAACGATTTGAAACCAGCGTTAGTTGCCACTCGAAGATAAAAAATCTCACAATTAGTGTTAGCATCAGACGCAAGTAATACATGACCAGTGCCTTTGCTGTTCTGCATCAGTGGCGATCTGAATGTGCCCATTGATCGCCGGTTAACCTACAAATTGTGTATCATTTCATTGATGCGGTAAGATAAACCTTTATGTAAACCTTATTATTGATATGTATTTGTATTATTGAATGTATATGCATTGGGTAGAGGCATACCTAGAAAGGCTCCAACCTCAAAACTTTGTGTCATGCCACAAATGTTATTAGGAAAGATTATCACCTTGTATTAAAGCCAGACAGGCTTACTGAGACTTTGGGAGAAAATAAAAATACATAAAAGGGGAAATTGATGTATATTATTATGATGTAAGACCAGAAAACCACTGGCCGTCTTCAGCAAGTCACAGTGTTTTCACACGACTTTATATAATTAACTATAATTTCTTCTATGACAAGGAATGTATCAAACGGATGTTTGAAGGATACCTGATGATGAATAGGGCACCAAATCAGATAGGAACGATAGCTATTTATTTAGCAACTCCACTGATCTTGAAACTGTTGATAATGTTTAATTGTTTAGAGATGGAGATAGGTGTATGATGTACTGAGGAAGCCTTAATCCTCTCAATTTCAGGGTTCCATCGTGAAACAATCAGTGAGCCTTATACCATAATATACGTACTCCTGAAGCTGCAAGCTCGAGGCAAAAGTACCTGTGTGCCTTAAATCAAAAGAGTTTTGAAGCAGTTTTCAGACGTTGCAGTCGTGAAGAAGGTGGTTGTGAGAAAGACATCACAGCGTTCCAGAAAATAAAGATAAGCCCAATTGTCCACGGGCGTGTGTTAGTTCATTTAACCATACTCTCCATCATTATTATATCAATCAGTATTCTTGACATGATGATACAAGTCGTTCCGCAGAAGCGTGTCCTGTCATAGGAGTTATTGCTTCATCAGAACACTTCCAGTCAGAAACAATTTAGAGTAATATTAACAGACACAGTTGTTGTTTTAAATTACTTTGCTGTAAATAAATTGCATTATATTTTGAATTTAAACAGTCCTGTATCCCAGCAATTGAGATACAGGAAAATAAAATTGTAAAAACTATTATCATTTAAAATTTACCCAGTGACTTGTTTAATTACTTGTTCATTAAGTTATAGGTGTAGTTTTTGTCATTTTATTAACATTACATTGCATATTATCCTAGACACCTAGCCAGATAACATCCAGACACCATAACATATAATTAGGATCAAAATATATAGCAGATTGAGGTCGTAGGGTGATAGCAGACAGGTACCTGAGAACAACGTCATCAACAATTAGACTCAGGAACTTGCATAGCTGACCTCACATCTGTAGACAATTAATACTTAACCTTTTAACATCTAAACCCACCACAAGCCTTTCTGCAGAACGAAATCCACTAAGATCAGCTTATCCAAAAGCCGCAAAAAAACCGAAATTTAAAATAGAAAGAGAAGTAAAAATTCAAATACCCTTTCAAATACATCTAAATTAATGTTAAATACGAGCCATTCTGTAGAACGAAATCCACTAAGATCAGGAAGGCAAAATAACATCTACACATCAACAATTAGAATATAGAAATAAACCATTCCAAGACGGTGTATAAAAGTGTTTACATCAGTCAGCCGGAGGGTTCGGTAAGTAACGCAACTTTCTTTCTTTCTTTTCTTTCTAACGCCTTTTGCTTTCTGGTTTGCAGCTTTGTTTGTTCTGTTTGCTAGCTCGGTCTTAAAGCATGAAGCACGCAGACCAAATTTCTCCCATGATAATATGTATTGTGCGAGACAAGGCAGTCTCGTTCAGTTGTTTTCAGCTTCGGTGACTCTTCTCCAGTGGTCGTCTAGGACAGGGGTTGTCAACCTTTTTTTTTTTGCTCTTGGCCATTCATCTGAGCCTCATTTACATGTGTGGCCCCCCTCATTGTCACTGTTAGCTGAGCAAAAGGTACTTTACCATCGTACTGTGGTCCCCTGGAAAGATGGTATGGCCCCACTGGTGGTCATATGGCCCAAGTTGAGAATCACTGGTCTAGGACTTCCATATATGGAATGTTTGCATTATTGAGCGTCAGATCGTCAAAAGGGTTAGAGCGCTGGTCTTTTGCTGTGAAGGTACCAGGTTCTAAATATGTCACGCTCCAGTCTACCCAGCTATACATGGGACCTGACTCTGCTCTTGAGTTAGGGACGGAAAAGCAGCGAAGAAGGGAACTGGTCATCCTCCTCTCGAAGCTTGACCTAGCATAGTATAGGCGCTAACATGTCACTCCACTACGGCAGTATATGATACGGGGCTACCTTGTTTTATTGCATTATGGCTTATCTATCGGAAGGAGCTTGGGACACGCAAAATAAATTTGGCAAGCATTGAGTGATAACTGCATGCTCCGGTGAGAGCGATGATGACTGAGAAGCAGATTATATATTAGACATTAAATGCCTTATTTATCATCGTCACCATCCTCGTCATAATCATCATCATTTTCCTGTTTGTAAATAAGTATTAGAAACTTCACTATATACGGTTCCATGTTTTATAAGCTTGGGTGATCTGTTCCCTTACTATTTTCCCTTGCATTCAGCAGATTCAGTTACCCATTTACAGCTGTGTGGATTGTAACGTGAGACTTCCCATTTTCAAACCGCGGTAACAGAGTTGTCTGTATTCATTCCTTGTGAACTGTGTAAATGTATCCTTACATCAAATCTTCCACTCATTTTTATATATATATATACACGTTAATATATAATATGGCATTATCTTGTCAGTGTATGACATTTTAATGTCCAACAACTCACTTGTTTCAGATATCATCACATCATGGGCCTCTTTCTTGTCAGTCCCAGAGCTGTGATGTGATGACTTCATGTCAACTCTGTCAAACCTAGGAGGGACATTTCGATGTTTTCAAATTCACACTAAATTGGCGACACGTGATAGCAGGCAGGCCACACGGAGGAAACGATTATGTTGATTCGATTATTACAAAGATCGATGAGGATTGTTTTGGTTTGGTTTGGTTTTAAGGACTATCTTCATTGCACACGGTCAACTCCATCTCCTCCCTTAGATTACACGAGGATCTCAGAACAGTGCACGGACTCCGTAGCACCGGCGAGAATCCCAATGTATATATATTGGAATCACACATTCTATAAATATTTTTTTCGTGATTGGTAGGTTTCTAATTTTTAAATTTTGCCAGGGCAGCGGCCTTATGGCCTACTCTTTACGACTTCCAATTGCCGTTGGATTTTTAACGTGCGCAGCTTGCACACGGGACCTCCTATTGTTTCGCCCTTATCCGAGAAGGCTAGGAATCCGATCTCACTACCCATGAGACCAGGGGGGAGTATGACATGATTAGGCACTGTTTCTGAAAAAAAAAATATTTCCATAAACTGTATTCCCTCTACTGGCTGTTATCAGTTAATCTACGCGCTAACAGTTCTATTCGTGTCCAGCATGGTGTATTTTGCACTTATATGAATGTTAAATGAACGCGATGTTAATCTGACGTCACTTAGATATAATGACGTAGTTTTATTGCTAAACTTAACTTATGCAAACCGTTAGACGGGGCCTTTCGTGAGTAGATTTCGACCAAGGAAGACGTCGAAGCTGTTGCTCCTGGGTATTGGAAGATTATCTATTCTTCTACGTGGCTGTATATTTTACGAATAATGCTTTATTGTTGGGGTAGAATTAGTAGTATATCTTCTCCCCGCCGAGTTCTTCTTTAAATCATCAAGTAGCTGGTTCTTGGCTTCCAGCTTGTCTAGGGTATATACTGGTGTCTCAGTCCGGGATACCTTCACTACACTGGAATCTCTTCTTTGGGATATTCTAGTCTGATAGTATCACTCGGATCTTCTGAGTAGACAGTAAGAAGATTTAAAAAAAAAAATTTTTTTTTTGTAGAAGTAGAATAAAATAAAGCATTTTGGAAGTACCAGTGAGTACAAACCAAAATTGTGGTAACCTCTCGTGACAATTTTAAATGATTTTTAAATAATAAAATAAAACAAAATAAGATGCAATAAAATCAAATTACAAAATTGTAACAGTACGATAACAGAAGTACCTTACAGTACCTTTTCAAAATCAATACTGAACATAGCAAAATCAATACTGAACATAGCAAAATCAATACTGAACATAGCAAAATCATCATTAAAACCTACATATCTTCTTCTTCTTCCTCGTTCGTCCTGAAAAGGACGGTGGTTGCGTTGTGTCTGTTTACGCCTAAGCTGTGAAATCTGCACCTTTCGGTCGACACATCCGACTTCAGCACGGCATTTTTTAGGGACCGGATTTGCCTTCCCATTGCGATCCGCACTCGCTCAGCCAGACTGTACTGCTGCAGACTGTTTCCAGGACCACCACGTGGAGGTGGAGTGCGGTCTTGACCAGCTCTGGTTCGCTGGTCCTGATGCAAGCAGTACAGCTATGGGTCGCTGACTGCATTCACTATTGCTGCATCTTGGGGTCCTTAAAAAAACCTACATATGATATCATATTATATGTATAATGATTTCATAACATAACGAAATTAGGGTGGAATATAATCTGCACTCATGATGTATTTGAAAAGTTTCGATTATATGAATATGGACTAAGCGTGCTTTATAGGTCGTGTGGAAGATTGTTCAACAGATGAGCAGCAGAAAAGGCTTGCAATGGAAATGAGCTCATCCAAACACGGGGAAGAAATCAGCCACACGGGGGCGGCTTGACACTGATATGGGCACCCGGGCAATAAGGGTCATGGCCCTAACCACCCATCCGACATAGATGAAAGCTAGGGGAGAGTGGGCCCTCTACTGCTCATATTATTTACACAAATCTTGACAAACTTCAGATTAACTCCGTAAGTCCCATGCCTCTTTCAAACTGAAAACTTGATTGTACTCGAGATCGCAAATTTTAGAAAGAATACTTTCTTTCAGCCTCCATTTTACCTTGGATAACTAATAATTCTTCAATGAATGCTTTTATACTTGTAGCACTAGAGTAAAGACACCTCTACGACATCTCGCAGCTGAAATCCACACCTGCGGCCATCCACTTCAATGGCCCTGGCCACCACGGTGCTACTGACATCCAGGTGACAGCTATCAGATCCTGTTGATCGGACGCCAACAGTCGGTTCCGCCTGGAACAACGCCTCATCCATCTTATGGGTTGCCTCAAACCCAATGGTTTGAACACCCAGCATTCTTTTGTCTGAGGCGTCATTTTCTATCTAGCCCCAGTTCTATTATGACTGCGATCCCCCTTGACTTCCCATTTTCTTTTTTTATTAATGTTTATTACATTTTAATTTAATTTAATTTAATTAATTTTTTTTCTCAATATGTATTACTTTTTCCCCACTCGGTTTTCTAGTCCTTGTTTTCATTATTTTTTATTTATAGTTTTAAAGTACTATTCACTTCCGATTTCCGGTTCAGTAGCGGCCATTTTTGCTCCAACATGTGACACTATCAAGGAGTATTTGTCTCTTATTTCTGTAGTTTCATGTTCTCCACTTAATTCTCACTCTTTTCCCTTATGTCTTTTATTTGTCTGTCCCTGACGAAGGCCTTGTGGCCGCAACGTAGGTGTCCTTTGTCCTAGTAAGACGTATAACTTTTTTTGTGTTTGTTTTTTTCCTTCTAAGAAATGCCAGGGATGTGGAGTAGCCAACCAAAATTGCGGTATATAATGCCTGATAAACCAGCACGCTTCTGTACGGCTGCGAGACACGGACATTCTATGCAATGAGCGTTAGTATATATTTTATTTTACATTTTAAAATAATCATATATGAATGATCATGTATAAGGCGCTGGGCCTGAGGGGGTTAAGCGACCTTGAACGCCGATTGTCATTTGTCATAACTTATTTATACTAACCGCCGCGCGTAATTGTGCAATGATCTACGTCGTGGCGGAGGAGGGAAAATTGGAGTGACATATTTTTGTTTAACCTGTATGGTGATAATTGTATACTTAAAAGGTATGTGTTTGTATATGTGCGCGTGCGTATATGAGTACAAGCGTGTGTGGGTGCGCTGCGCTTGCGCAATAAAGAAAGCCAGACTTCGAAGATAAAGAGGTTTTATCTTTAAATGTTATCTTTAATTCGGTGTTACACAAGGTATGTAATAATGCAACAGAACTGAGAGTAATTTATCATTCTGAGCACGCCAAAAAATGTGTTTATGGATTATACAGAAATGTACTTTATATATAATCAAGTTTTGCCTTGTTTTGGCGTGGCGCGAACCGCTCAACCTCGATACAGGGTCCGTCGTTTATTTAAGGGCGCATGTCCAAATAAATAAGACCTTTTGGTCTGGTTTAAACGGTAAAGGTAGGCCCGCAGCAGATATTGTTGTACAGGGGGTAAGTGCTAGAGACAGCGCTGTAGTAGGGCGTTGCTGTATTGGGTAAGATGAACGGGTCTCCTCCGTGCTGCCTTTGCCTTGTTAACTATGCATAAGCAACCATATGATTAACGTTATATAATGAATGAATCTACGTATAAACAACCAAAAACTATATATAAAGTTTATAAGTATACATTCTTTTTGCCTGCCTTGTTCTCTCAGTATCATCATGTGCCATACTGACTGACTTAACCAATCATATCTACAACAGCTCCTAGTTCCGTGTATTTTCTAAGTCTTGCTTTTCAAGCTTTTCCACGACAGTTGTGTTAGACTGTTCAGAGAGTCTTTTCTATTTTTTTGTCCATCCTTTGCCCCATTTTAATCCACAATTTTCTTCTGCGTTCGGCTTGTTAGTCACGCTAAATCTGCAGGCATTTTGCCAGGACGAAGTCCACAGTCTTTTCTGGGTCCATGCGGTAGCATCATAGCTTCTGCCTGAGTTCTGCACCTCTGGCCAAGTCTGGCGTCGTAGGTCCTCGTAATCAGGGAAGTTCTGGAGAATGTTTTCATGTATCTGGATTCCGGTTTAACATGTAAATTCATAAGTATAAAGTATCCTGAGGGGATATTCATTTAAAATGAATAACCTGTTTTTCAGTTTTGCACTTGTTTTGTATTCACTCTGGCCCCTCTCACAACATCGTCATTAGACTCTTTCACTCTGTGTTGGATTCTTAAAACTCTTCTATATAACAATAACTCTGCGGTTTCCAGTAATATGTGTGGGGCTAAAGGGAAAAGGTAACACGTCTTACCAAGAGAATTCACTATTTTCTTAGTAATATTAGCGGTGCTAGGGGGGAAAGAGGTTATAGGTCTTACCAAGACAATTCACTAATTTCTTAGTAATATTAGTGTTGACTTGTTCGTTTGGTGCCGACTTGCAGAGTAGTTAAGGCGCTTGCATCTAGAGGCAAAGTTATCTAGTTCCAAACCTAGCAGTGTCACGCACCAGTCTGCGCAGCTTTATATTGGTACCTGACTCTGCTGCTGAGTTAGGAAAAGCGAAGGCAGCAAAGAAGGGAACTGGTCAACCCATCTCATAAAAGCTTGACTTAGTCTGGTGAAGTCTCTAACACTTCATTCCCCTATGTCAGTTATTACTATAGGATATTTATCTGTACCTTTTATTCAAACTTACGGTGACAATCTGCATTGTTCTAATTTTAACTTTATTTTGATAAGAAATATTTATCGAAAAGACAGGCAGAATTTAAGCATAAAAACATCGCTTGGAATGCTTAGATGACAATAAAGTAAAAAAAAAAAACAAAAACAAAAAAAACAACATCAGCAAAGATTAATAATAGTGTTTACAAAAGTGAAAACACGCAAATGAATATAACTTTTCCTTATTATTATTAACATCACAAAAATGCAGTAACTTAAAGGTTAACCGTATGTTTGGGTACATAACCACGTACACAGTAACACAAAACATACAATAACAAATAACCACTTTATCAGAAACAGACCTAATAGTAAATCATGACGTAACGTGACGTCAAATATTTCCCCGTTTGACGTAAAAAGTTGCCTTAATTTACGTCACACCACTGGATATTACGTCAGGTTTTGTGTCTTGGTACTCACGGCAATTTGTCAGAAAACGTCAATATTTGAGGTCATGCTTGGCTGTGAAACTTTGACAGGTCCCTCTTACCTTATTGACGGAGGTGGCTCTGACATTTTGACGAGTTGATCTGTCTATCTGCTGGGGTTTTTTTTTTTTTTCAGCACAAGTGCTTGTCTGTGCAACGCTTAATGAATGCTTGTGATTTGGGGAAAGGGAAGAATCTGAACTGAGGAATGCCCAAGTCAATACCATGGCGACAGACACACACACATACATATATATGTATGTGTGTGTGTGTGTCGTCATGGTACTGACTTTGGCATTCCTCAGAGTATGTGTGTGTGTGTGTGTGTGTGTGTGTGTGTGTGTGTGTGTGTGTGTGTGTGTGTGTGTGTGTGTGTGTGTGTGTGTGTGTGTGTGTGTGTGAAGCGAGAGACAGTGAAAGAAATACAATAGATCAGAAAAGAGACTCAGTGACATAAATAAAATAGATTAGAAGAGAGACCCCGTGAGAGGAAATGAAGTATGTTGGAAAAGAGAGTTAGTGAGAGAAACAAAAGATTAGAAGAGAGACTCAGTGACATAAATAAAATAGATTGGAAGAGATAGCCAGTGAGAGAAATAAAATAGATTAGAACAGAGTCAATGAGAGAAATAAAATAGATTAGAAGAGATAGGCAGTAAGAGAAATAAAATAGATTAGAATAGATAGCCAGTGAGAGAAATATAATAGATTAGAAGAGAGAGTCAGTGAGAGAAACAAAATAGATTAGAAGAGAGAGCCAGTGAAAGAAATAAAATACATCGGAAGAGCGAGCTAGTAAAAGAAATGAAGTAGATTGGGAAATAGTGCTAGTGAGCTAAATTAAATTAGAAGATAGTGAGCGAGAGAAATGAAATAGGTTGGAAAAGAGAGAGAGAGAGAGAGAGAGAGAGAGAGAGAGAGAGAGAGAGAGAGAGAGAGAGAGAGAGAGAGAGAGAGAGAGAGAGAGAGAGAGAGAGAGAGAGAGAGAGAGAGCCAGTGATTACAATTAAAAAGAAAAGTGAAACGAACAGTCGGCAAGCGTAGAGACTGTTAGAGTACCTGTGTCAGTTTGTGTGCTAGACAGTGGACATGACGCTGTGTATTATCATCAAAATTTCATTTATGGTTCCTTACGGAGCACGGAGTTATAACTGCAGCTTGTTCTCTCGCAGGAAGCCGACTTGAAAGCATTCATGTGCTCTTGAAGGGGGTAGCTTCTGCATTAATTTGCTTTACATAATGAGGTTCTTAGCCCTATGCCCAACCTCGTATCAGTAGACTCCTGCGACATGCTTGGTGAAGCAGTAGGGCTATTATTTCTGTGTCCTCTCAGAGCGCATATTGGACTACATCGGGCACTGCGCGTGTGTGTATATATATATATATATATTATATATATATATATATATATATATATATATATATATATATATATATATATATATATATATATATATATATATATATATATATATATATATTTAAATATGAGTTTTGCCTCGTTTTGGTGAGGAACGCCCCCGTTCAACCTAGACAGAAGGTCCGTCGGTTATACTAGGGCGCGTCCAAATCTAAAAGACTTTGTGGTGTTGTAATTATATATACTACGACGTCTGATTGCGTATATAACAGTCAATACATATATGGGGGAAAGTATGGGTTTAGAGCGGAAGGAGTATTGCGTAAGAAGGTACTCGTTTGCGAAATAACATATACTATTATTTCCGAGAATATTGTGTAGAAAATACGTTACATGATGGACCACTTACTATATGTCAGAACGCATAAAGTATAACAGGCTGTAACATATGACAGACTGTCAATTGAGAGAGTGGTTTTTTTTTTTTTTTTTTTTTTGCCAGAAAGTAGAAGGTATAAAATACTGTTAAATGAGAGATCGTATTACTGAAGAGTGTACTGTATGATAATTTGCCTAAGAAAAATTCTCTGAATCTTTTGGCCGAATACCATCACCAACCAAGAACTGCTTACTCGGAGCAATCAAGAGGATATACACACCCTCATAGCTGGCAGACGCTGGTGTTGGGTTTAGCCACGTCCTCACAAGAGACCCTAACTCCACTACATGATCAGCTATGCTATGGACCCCTGAAGGAATACGAAAGAGAGGCCGACCAAAAACAACTTGGCGGAGAGCTGTGTGGGCCGAGATGCAAAGAATAAACCACAGCTGGGGCAATGCACGATGGATGGCCGCCGACAGAGAAAAGTGGAAGCAGTTTGTTGCTGCCCTACAAGACGCCACCAGGCGTGATGGCCACACACTGCTTTGACAGTCGGCGGCTAAGGATCAAAGAAGAAGAAGACGAAGTACTATATGAAAGACATTATGAATATACGAGTAACATCCCAGCCAAAATATGGCGGGAATTAATTATGTTGCACGCTTTCTACTGCATGCCCACCAGACGACACTAATTCTTCTGTGGTAATTTATTTGGATGCATTTTGAAGCCACGGGGCAACGTTTAAAAAATGGCGTGGGAAAAACGTGAAAACAATCCAATGGACTGAAATGTGACTAATTAATTCATCATCATCTCAACCCGTAACCCGTCATGGGTCGTAGGGGTGCCATGGTGGAAGCATCAGCAGACAGGGTCCTCAACTGCTCTCTATCCTCAGCAATGCGTACAAGTGTGGAAAAACCGTGTCCTGCCCATTCTTTGATGTTATCAGCCCAGGATTTTCTTTGCCTTCCACTTCTCCGTTTACCTTCGACTGTTCCCAGGAGGATCGTTTTCGAAAGGGAGTCATGACGAGTTACATGCCCAAACCAGGCAAGCTTTCGACGTTTCACTACTGACAAAAGTGGTTCTTGGTGGCCTGCATAGGTGTTTATTTTCTCTCTAACATAGACATTTGTGTTGTGCTCTATAGCAAATGCGCAAAATTCTTCTATAACATTTATACTCGAAAGCTTGAATCCTTCGCTCCGTATCTGCAGTGAGTGTCCAGCCCTCACGCCCATACTAATTAATTAGCAGCTGCTTTATCACATGTTTTGTAAATTCAAGGTTATTTCTTTTTTAAATCCCTCATTGGTACGTATTAAAGATATAAAGCAAAAAATTCAAAATAGACTTTCTTTTGCTCCGTCTCCGAATAATTATTTAAGGGAGAATCGACTTGATCGAATAAATCAGACGATTTACTACAAGTGTAAAGAACTCCATGCTTTATTTCTAATCATCAAAATTATATGTGAAAATTCAAGAAATTGTGTCAAGAATCAAACATCCGACATTATTTTGGAAACAAAATTAGCGTTGTTTCAATATTCGCGCCACGAAAAAGATTGCAACTTTAATAGGAAAAGATGTAACGTTATGTTAAGGAGGAACCAAGCCAGGAGGAAGACAGCCGACAGAATAGTATGGCGCTCTCTCTTACAAACCTTTACACCCCACGGTAGAAAAGGAACGAATAAGTAAGGAATAAGGAAATTCTAAAGATTGATATTAGCATATGTGATTACATAGCATGAACACTAAAACGCGCCTTAAAGGATACAGTGCTTATACTATATGTGCAGCTTATACTATATGTGCAGCTTATACTATATGTGTGTGTATCGCATGATACAATAATCCTGGACCTCAGGGTCTTTTATGTTTGGACATGCGCCCTAATATAACCGACTAGGTTGAACGGGACGCGCCTCGCCAAAACGAGGCAAAACTTTATTTTTAAAAAAAATGAAACAATATGTCAAACAGTACACTGCAAGAGAGCACTGCTGCATGAGAGAGCACTCTTATGGGAGTAACGTGCACGAAGGTGTAATGTGGGAGAGGGTATCTTGCATGAGAAAATATTATATGTCTTCTTCTTCTTCGTCATCCGCTCACAGATAACCACATCTATCTATAAAGCTGGCAGCCCGTCTCAGGCTTCTCTCGTAACCTCATCTGATATGTGAGAGCATTTTGAATGCGAGAGTACTATATGTGAGAGAGTACACTGCATGACAATATTATATGTGAGAGAGTATATTGCACGAGAGAGTACAATATGCATGAGAGTACTATATGTGAGAGAGTGCATCGCATGAGAGTACTATACATGAGAGTGTTGCGTGATAAATTCTCGCAACATCGTTTTATTACAATATCTATTTTATAACGCAAGGGCGACAACTGCTTGAAATTTATAGTCACTTTTCTCGGTAAGCATTTGTCTTCCCGCGTTGGTATTGAATGCAGTTAAGTTTTGAGCTGTGGTCATATTGCGCTGGACTGCGCATGACTGGTCTTGCTTCTTGGTCGATCGGTTTCCGCCCACCACTAGTGGAGTGAGCGATTTGAATGGCGAAAGAGATGCCTCGTTGAAGAGGGGATCTCCGCTATTTTTTTGTTCTGTCAGGGATGTGTAGTCCTCTTAATGGATATTTCGTTTATTCGAGATAATACCTCTAGTGTTTCCCACATGTCGGGAGGCGTGATATTTCTGTGTATTTCCTGAAGGCAAGGTAAATTGACTTTTCATTAACTCTATCGATTTTGGGTCGTGAGCGATTTCGATTCATAGCCTGTCTTCGAAAGTCGTCGTCACGAGATGTTTTCCCAGCTCACATGTCGCTGTATTGTACTGCATCGGTTGATGCATGTCCCAAGGACCATTACTTGCTACTTTGTTAAATGAACTAGGTTTGGAAAACCTTTATTATCTAGAGGATATTTTTGAGGACATTATTTATACTTCGGCAGACGTGTCTGTCTTGCTGAAGTCAGACTAAGGAGAGTGAACTGATCTCATACATCTGGTTACCTCCTGGCTGTTATAGAAAAGGATGGAGTTTTTCACCTGACTACATTTACAGCACTATGAAATATAACATGCATCTGACTCATCATTGTAATGCTGTCTACCGTCTATTGCTGTATTGAATGTTGCTGTGATAATGACTGTTTGATGTGCCTACATATTCGCGTAACCATTTTGTCACTGTGGCGTCCACAATAAATAATGAAGAAAAACGTCAACGGCTGTTACAAGAATCATTGACTTTATACGTCGTGAGTTTACTGACGTCCTAGGTGGATTGCCCTGTTATTTTTGTATGAACATTGTTTGACTGAACACATCTGCACACTACACAAAACCAGACATGCGGATACCATCCATCATCATATGGCATCACGCATCATTTGGTGGCCATAAGCTGGTTTGATTCTGGTACCAGCAAACACGGGGTCCCTTACCCACTTCATTTTCAACAAGAATTCATCAGCATCCTTCAAGAAATTAACATTCTTCAATACAGTCAACATCTTCAAAATTTTCAAAGTACTCGGCGTTGCCCGGTAAAAGTCAAAATTTCAACTTTTTGACGGAAACAAGAATTTGACAGTACCCGGCGTTGTTACATGTTGCCGGATAACTCGGACTGCTGTTATCTTTTACGCAAGTCAAGCAAGTTGCTGCTGTCAAGGTTCCAGTGCTGTCGTTTTTGTGAAGGTCAAGTGCCGGTTTGAAACAGGTTGTTTTTTCTGAAGAAAGGCCAAGTACCGATTTCCATCAACTTACTTTTGGATTAGAAGGTCAAGTGCCGAAACAACTCAACACACAGTATTTCAGAAGCTCTTGTACCATCGTGTTAGCAGTGGAAGCAGTTCAGATGTGCCATCATCGTTGGAGCTTCGCTCTTTAGGACGTTGATTGACATCCGTTTTTTCTGCTGTTCTACGATTGGAAGCCTATAAGTTAAGTGGCCTGTTTGTATGTAAACTGTGCCCTTATACTTCTGCTGAGTCTTCTGTGTATCATCTCATTCTATATGTTATATGTCTATGTTTTTTTTGTATATTTATATGTTTATATTTCAGCGGGTTCTCGGTTGGGTGGTGTCTCCGTTAGATTATGCCACGTCATAGAGGTCGTCTATTGTGAGCGTTTTCTGTAGGGTTTGCAAATTTCCGATACTGGAATTTGCTAAGCGACTTCTGTTGCTATTTATGTTAGCTGTGATGACATGTTTTAATATTGTTTTCGTTATTATTTCGCATTCTTTAGTTTTGTTTTGATTTGTTTGTATTTGTTAGCCTACTCTTGTCTATAATTTAGTTTCATACAACATTTTTGTTTATACACTGTGGTGTCATGTATTTTGTTTAATTATAGCGCAGATATCGTCACATTTTTTGTGATATTTCATTAATTTCTGCTTTATTTTTAGTTGATTTCTGCGAACGTTTTTGTATTGTTGCTGATCTTTGTTATTGTTTACATTGTTATTGTTCACATTGTTTGCATTGTTTACATTTTCAATGTTTACATTCTGCATGTGTTTACATAGTCATTGTTTACAGTTATAGTAATTAGTTAATGGGCTATGCTAATGCACTGTTACTACTACACTGATGATAAATGAATGATGAATAGTGTCGTGCACTATTGAATGAGAAGTGCACTTATGATCAAGAATTGAGTGCTGATATTTCATATACAAGTTCTTTGATTGGAGACTTGTTTCCCACAGAGACTGGGATAATATAATGTGATTGATGCGTGATGCCATATGATGATGGATGGCATCCGCATGTCTGGTTTTGTGTAGTGTGTAGATGTGTTCAGTCAAAACAATGTTCATGCAACAATAACAGGGCAATCCACATAGGACGTCAGTAAACTCACGACGTATAAAGTCAATGAGTCTTGAAACAGCCGTTGACGTTTTTTTCTTCATTATTTATTGTGGACGCCACAGTGACAAAATGGTTACGCAAATGTGTAGGCACATCAAACAGTCATTATCACAGCAACATTCAATACAGCAATAGACGGTAGACAGCATTACAATGATGAGTCAGATGCATGTTATATTTCATAGTGCTGTAAATGTAGTCAGGTGGAAAACTCCATCCTTTTCTATAACAGCCAGGAGATAACCAGATGTATGAGATCAGTTCACTCTCCTTAGTTTGACTTCAGCAAGACAGACACGTCTGCCGAAGTATAAATAATGTCCTCAAAAATATCCTCTAGATAATAAAGGTTTTCTAAACCTAGTTCATTTAACAAAGTAGCAAGTAATGGTCCTTGGTACCTGCATCAACCGATGCAGTACAATGCAGCGACATGTGAGCTGGGAAAAAAACATCTCGTGACGACGACTTTCGCAGACAGGCTATGAATCGAAATCGCTCACGACCCAAAATCAATAGAGTTAATGAAAAAGTCAATTTACCTTGCTTTCAAGAAATACAGAAATATCACGCCTCCCGGCATGTGCAAATACACTAGAGGTATTATCCCGAATAAACGAAATATCCATAAGAGGACTACACATCCCTGACAGAACAAAAATAGCGGAGATCCCCTCTTCAACGAGGCATCTCTTTCGCCATTCCAAATCGCTCACTCCCACTAGTGGTGGGCGGAAACCGATCGACCAAACAACAAGACAAGTCATGCGCAGTCCAGCGCAAAAATGACCACAGCTCAAAAGTTAACTGCATTCGATACTAACGCGAGAAGACAAATGCTTACCGAGAAAAGTGACTATAGATTTCAAGCAGTTGTTGCCCTTGCGTTATAAAACAGATATTGAAATAAAACGATGTTGCGAGAATTTATCACGCAACATATCACCACCTCCTCCCGATAAAAAAAAAAATGTGGAACATATTTTTTTTTTCAATATCAAAGAGCAAGCGATAAGCGGCTCACAACGCACGAATTATGCGCTGATAATTAATTAAATTGCCAAACAATAGGCTAATTATAGAGTGTCTGGTGAGGATATACCTCAACAGAAAAATAAATATGTCTCAAAAAATATTCACATCGGGGAGGTGTCACCAACACACATCACGTTAGCATGTAACACAATATACGTATGCAAGTTACTATAATCATCATTAAACAGCATACTCTAATATTGTCTTTAAAAATGGATGTACAAATCTGATAGGAAAATTTAAATAGTACATTCTTTGACATGTAATGACATAAGTACATAGCAAAGTTAAACTACATGACGATCCAGGACATATGCTCTGGTATTCCGAGGGTAAGTACACAATCTAGAACTCGTAAGGTAAGTCCTCAGCTCAACAATGACATTCTGAGAAAGTACAAGCAATATAATGCTAATTAATAACTAATATGCTTCATAAGGTACAATACATTATTAATAATTGTGGCTGTTTAGTAAACTAACGGCCCTTATATTAACTACTCAGTCCTCCTCTCTCATTTTAAAAAACGAACAGAAGAAGATGACAACAAAGCACGATAGTGTGTACATATAAAGTAAGTACAGATGTGCTAATCTATTGTAGAAATATAGGTGTGTTATGACTCTGTAATATATAGAAATATAGGACAGAAGTATTAGTTGGAGTCATGTGGGCATCTAGACAAAATGTCAGCCATCACATTATCCGCACCACGGATAGCTCGTACCGTGAAGTGAAAAGGTTGAAGAGCTATAGCATATCGAGTGGATCTCGAACTCTTCAAATTCTTAGTCTGAATAGCTGTAAGAGCTTTCTGATCAGTCTCTAGAATGAAATGTGCGCCCAGGAGGAATCTTTGTAGCTTTAGAATTGACCAAACCATCGCTAACAACTCACGTCTAAAACCGAGTAGTTCCTCTCTGCCGCATTTAGTTTTCTAGAAATGTACATAACAGGATGCAGAGTATTTGCATATTCTTGCATCAGTGCTGCTCCAATCCCAGTGGATGAAGCGTCACTCCGAAGAACAAAAGTCCTATCAAGAGTAGGTAATCTTAAGATGGGAGGAGAAGAAAATATATTCTTGATTTGGTCTAGTGAAGATTGGCATTCTTCAGACCAACGGACCAGATTAGGCGAACCTTTCTTCAACAATGTTGAGGGAGGTGCCATGATCGAAGATAAATTTGGAATAAATCTCCCATAAAATTGAATTAAACCTAAGAGACTCCTAACTTGTTTCTTCGTTTTAGGAACAGAGATGTTCAGTATTTTGGAAGTATTGTGGTCTTCTGTCTTCAAGAGACCATGACCAACACGATGACCCAGGAAAGAGATTTCACCAAAACCAACAAAAGCTTTAGAAGGTTTTGCTGTCAAATTATTCTCACGTAGAGTGGACAGTAAGTCATATAACCCTAAATAGTGATCTTCCCAGGTATCACTGAAGAGACAGATGTCATCTAAGTATGCGATGACATCCGAACGATGTGACAGAATTCGACGCATCATGCGAACGAAAGTGGCAGGGGCGTTCATGAGACCAAAAGGCATAACATTCCATTGAAATAGACCCCTAGGTGTAGAAAAAGCAGTAAGAGGTTTGGCATGCTCTGCTAAAGGCACTTGCCAATAACCTTTAGACAAGTCAAGTTTAGTGAAGAATCTAGAATTAGAAAGTCTAATCAGTAGATCTTCTAACAAAGGCATCGGTTCAGCGTCGAACTTTGTGACCTGATTCAATTTGCGATAATCAACGCAAATTCGTATGTTCTTATCCTTCTTCCGCACAATAACCATGGAAGAAGAATATGGTGAAGTCGATGGTTCAATTATATTTAATTGAATCATTTCATCCAATTCCTTTTCCACTTGCGACTGAAAGTGTATAGGAATAGGATACGGCCTAACCCTAATTGGGTTATTGTCGGTAAGAATTATGTCATGTTCTATGACATCTGTGTGTCCAGGAATGTCAGTGAGAACATCCTGAAATGTTTGTAACATCGACGAGACTTGTCGATGTTCGTCACCAGAAAGATTAGGAGAAACAGAAACGTTTTTCCAAGATTCCGTAGAATGTAATGGAACCACTGGAAGGGGAAGGTTGACATCAGAGAAGGTAGCTTCCTCATCCTGAATGACAGACAGGGATGAATAATGACCGTGAGGTGCAGGAGCATCATCCGTTGCCTGGAAAATAGGCAGCAAATAGTCCGGACGTTCGTGAAATTCCGAAAGCATGTTTATGTGGAAAGTTTTATGCTTTCCATCAATATCGACCACATAGTCAACATCGGAAATCCGAGAGACTATTGCATACGGACCTTTCCATGCAATAAGAAGTCTATTTTCCCTACTGGGGAGTAGGACGAATGCTTTGTCACCTGGACAAAGTTGTCGTAGACATCTATTCTTGTTAGCAAACTGCCTTGCCTTCTCTTTAGCAATTTCTGATGAAGCAGTTGCTAGCTTACATGCCTCAATGATCTTTTGTCTAAGAGCAATGACATACTCATATGAGGATTGAGTTTCATCGCTAATATCATCGGCAGTGATGAGATCGTGTAATAAAGACATAGGGCCGCGTGGACGCGCGCCAAAGACAAGTTCGAAGGGAGAAAATCCTGTGTGTTCATTAGGGACTTCTCTATAGGCAAAGAGAGCCGCGGGTAAAACCCTGTCCCAATCTTGAGGATGATCTTCAGTTATCTTACCAAGCAAAGTCTTGAGCGTTCTATTCAGACGCTCAACTAACCCATTAGACATAGGATGGTAGATACTACTGAGAGATCGTTCAATATGTAAGGTAGACATTACCTGTGACATAGTGTCAGATATGAGTTGAGTGCCATGGTCTGACAATATTTCTCTGGGGAACCCCAAGCGAGAAAATATCAACCAAAGAGCATCTGCGATATCTGTAGTAGATATGCTCTTAAGAGGAATAGCCTCTGGCCAACGTGTGCACATATCGACACATGTAAGGATAAACTGATGTCCTCTGGCCGACTTGACCTTAAAAGGGCCAATAATATCTATGGCCATTTTCTGAAACGGCCGAATAGGAATGTCAGCAGCCTGGATAGGCGCAGCATGTCGTGGTCCTCTAGATTTGACCTCCTGACATACCTTGCATGATCGGCAGTAAATACGAATGTCCTTATTGACAAAAGGCCAAAAGAAAGCCGCAAGGACTCTCGACTTCGTACGGGCAAAACCCATATGTCCAGCACATTGCGAGTCATGAGCATGTTGTAATATTTGGACTCTCATGCTCTTGGGAACAAGAATTTGCGAATGTGCCGACGTAGTCGAATCTTGTACCATACGTACAAGTACGCCGTTTCTCATTGCAATCCAAGATTTTCTATTTGTATCCTGATTCGGATCACCTTTCTTCGCAAGTACGAAGAATTTTTTTAAAGAAGGATCTTCTTCTTGCAATTTTATGAAAGAGTCACGAGTAATTACTAAGTGACTATCTTGGCTATCAACTTCATTATCACTATTCAGTGAAGTTTCGGGTGTTTGTAGAGCTTGTGCTCTTGTAACTACTGCATTTGTAGCTTGCATGTTATTATCTTCCCAAGCAGCAATCTGCTGTGGGGTACACTCCCTAACTCCGTGAATACGACCAATAATAAGGTCCGCAATAGGATTAGGTAAGAGACAAGCATGCACATCTCCAGTAAAGAAAGGAGTGGCAATGCGAATTACAGCAGTAGGATATTTTTCTAGAGTGCCGCCAAATGTGACACATTTAATAACCCTTCCTGTAGCACAAGATGGATCTACAAGCGATTGTCTAACACCAATAGTGGTGCATCCGGAATCGAAAAGTAGTGAGACCGGAGTATCATTAACAAGACCCTTATGTAGAATTAAAGAACCCCTCCCGTCATGCGCAACAGCAGCAGGAAGAGCGGGAAGTGGGTGACCACAACTCAAAGTAGTTATGGTACCCGGTTCGAATAAAGTACTGCATTGGGGGCATTTGTTTGCTCTCTCAAAGTCAAAAGCAGAACTAGTGACAGCGTCAAAGTTTTTACTATCAACAACATGATTACAGGCTCCCTCAGTTTCCTGTTGTACAGCATTAGCCTGCTGATATCTCTTTTTTTTTGTGTTGAGATCTACCCCGACTATTATTACCTCTGAAGTTATCAGAGTTATTATTATCTCTGCAGTTATTATTGTCTCTATTGTAATTGTTATACTGGTTCGAATTCCAGTTTCCACGATTACTATCATGTTCACATTGATGCGAACATCTATTTGTTTGGTTCTGAGGTCTTCGGCAGGAATAACCTCTATTACCATATCCTCTTTTGAAATGCTTATAATTATTAGGGTGATAGTAACGACCACTATCAGGTTGTCTCCAATTCTTCGAAGAAGAATCACCATGAAATTGGTTTCCATGATTTTGACAGAAATTACCGCTGCCCTTTCTATCAAAATTTTGTTGGGATCTACGAGCAAAGTTTTGACCATACGGAGCTGCCGAAGCAACTGGTAAACCTTCTTTCACCTTAGAGTTACCCATGGTTATGTGTGGGTGCGCAGTTACGTATTGGCAACAGAAATCTTCCATTTCTTTTATTGTTTTAGGTTTACGTTCATGAAGGAAAGCAAGGAAAGACTCATTGACAGACGACATGACTTTGTCTCTAAGTATTAAGTCCATAAGTCCTTCATAAGTTTTTTCCGTCTTAGATAGTTCAACCCATCGTGAGAAAGTAATGCGTATTCTTGCAATAAACTCGGAGAATTCAACTCCATTTTCAGGTAACATGTTTTTAAATTGTAGACGATAGCCGTCTTCGTTAAGCTGATATTTCTTTAACAAAGCGGCCCTGACAACCTCATAATTGCTCTTGTCAGGTTCATCCACCATATTTAATATACTTAGAGCTTTACCTGTCAGTATCCCTGATAACTGATAAACATATTTTGCTTTGTCTATGTTATGAGCTGTACATGCTTGTTCAAATCTGTCCAGATAGAACATTATGTCATCACTGGAAGGACTAAATGTTGGTAACTTAATCTTAAAAGTATCATTATTAGCCTTCCCAGAAGATGAACCCTTGTTTGAATCATTACCATTACTCATGCTCGTCAATTTCAATTTCTCCAACTCTAAAGCTAAGAGTTTTTCTTCATGTTCCATTTTTGCTTTCCTCTCATCAGACTCTCTTTGTAACTTCCTTTCTTCAGCTTGAGCCTGCATTTGAAGTCTTTCATTTTCAGCTTCTTTTTCAAGTCTTTTATTTTCAGCTTCTTTTTCAAGTCTTTTATTTTCAGCTTCTTTTTTCAAGTCTTTTATTTTCAGCTTCTTTTTCAAGTCTTTTATTCTCAGCTTCTTTTTCAAGTCTTTTATTCTCAGCCTCTAGCTGTAGCTTTCTTTCCTCAGCTTCTGATTCCCTTTTTTGTTTTTCCATTTCCATTTGGAATCTCTTTTCATCCACCTGCATCTGCAGTTTCTTTTGTTCAGCTTCCATATGCAGTTTCTTTTGTTCAGCTTCCATTGCTTTATCATATCGAGCAGTTGCAAATTCTTCTAACTTATCACCAGTCTTCCCAAGCAATTTACCCTGCTCAATAAAGTGCTCAAATGTAGACATGTTGTCTAACATATGAGTCCAAAACCTGAAATAATTAACTAATTTATTTCAAACCTAAGTGTAACAAGTCTTAATTAAGCACTTGTATATTCACATCACATTATATTATCCCAGTCTCTGTGGGAAACAAGTCTCCAATCAAAGAACTTGTATATGAAATATCAGCACTCAAATCTTGATCATAAGTGCACTTCTCATTCAATAGTGCACGACACTATTCATCATTCATTTATCATCAGTATAGTAGTAACAGTGCATTAGCATAGCCCATTAACTAATTACTATAACTGTAAACAATGACTATGTAAACACATGCAGAATATAAACATTGAAAATGTAAACAATACAAACAATGTAAACAATAACAATGTAAACAATAACAAAGATCAGCAACAATACAAAAACTTTCGCAGAAATCAACTAAAAATAAAGCAGAAATTAATGAAATATCACAAAAAATGTGACGATATCTGCGATAGAATTAAACAAAATACATGACACCACAGTGTATAAACAAAAATGTTGTATGAAACTAAATTATAGACAAGAGTAGGCTAACAAATACAAACAAATCACAACAAAACTAAAGAATGTGAAATAATAACGAAAACAATATTAAAACATGTCATCACAGCTAACATAAATAGCAACAGAAGTCGCTTAGCAAATTCCAGTATCGGAAATTTGCAAACCCTACAGAAAAACGCTCACAATAGACGACCTCTATGACGTGGCATAATCTAACGGAGACACCACCCAACCGAGAACCCGCTGAAATATAAACATATAAATATACAAATAACATATAGACATATAATATATAGAATGAGATGATACACAGAAGACTCAGCAGAAGTATAAGGGCACAGTTTACATACAAACAGGCCACTTAACTTAAAGGCTTCCAATCGTAGAACAGCAGAAAAACGGATGTCAATCAACGTCCTAAAGAGCGAAGCTCCAACGATGATGGCACATCTGAACTGCTTCCACTGCTAACACGATGGTACAAGAGCTTCTGAAATACTGTGTGTTGAGTTGTTTCGGCACTTGACCTTCTAATCCAAAAGTAAGTTGATGGAAATCGGTACTTGGCCTTCTTCAGAAAACAACCCGTTTCAACCGGCACTTGACCTTCTCAAAAAACGACAGCACTGGAACCTTGACAGCAGCAACTTGCTTGACTTGCGTAAAAGATAACAGCAGTCCGAGTTATCCGGCAACATGTAACAACGCCGGGTACTGTCAAATTCTTGTTTCCGTCAAAAGGTTGAAATTTTGACTTTTACCGGGCAACGCCGAGTACTTTGAAAATTTTGAAGATGTTGACTGTATTGAAGAATGTTAATTTCTTGAAGGATGCTGATGAATTCTTGTTGAAAATGAAGTGGGTAAGGGACCCCGTGTTTGCTAGTACCAGAATCAAACCAGCTTATGGCCACCAAATGATGCGTGATGCCATATGATGATGGATGGCATCCGCATGTCTGGTTTTGTGTAGTGTGTAGATGTGTTCAGTCAAAACAATGTTCATGCAACAATAACAGGGCAATCCACATAGGACGTCAGTAAACTCACGACGTATAAAGTCAATGAGTCTTGAAACAGCCGTTGACGTTTTTCTTCATTATTTATTGTGGACGCCACAGTGACAAAATGGTTACGCAAATGTGTAGGCACATCAAACAGTCATTATCACAGCAACATTCAATACAGCAATAGACGGTAGACAGCATTACAATGATGAGTCAGATGCATGTTATATTTCATAGTGCTGTAAATGTAGTCAGGTGGAAAACTCCATCCTTTTCTATAACAGCCAGGAGATAACCAGATGTATGAGATCAGTTCACTCTCCTTAGTTTGACTTCAGCAAGACAGACACGTCTGCCGAAGTATAAATAATGTCCTCAAAAATATCCTCTAGATAATAAAGGTTTTCTAAACCTAGTTCATTTAACAAAGTAGCAAGTAATGGTCCTTGGTACCTGCATCAACCGATGCAGTACAATGCAGCGACATGTGAGCTGGGAAAAAACATCTCGTGACGACGACTTTCGCAGACAGGCTATGAATCGAAATCGCTCACGACCCAAAATCAATAGAGTTAATGAAAATGTTAATTTACCTTGCTTTCAAGAAATACAGAAATATCACGCCTCCCGGCATGTGCAAATACACTAGAGGTATTATCCCGAATAAACGAAATATCCATAAGAGGACTACACATCCCTGACAGAACAAAAATAGCGGAGATCCCCTCTTCAACGAGGCATCTCTTTCGCCATTCCAAATCGCTCACTCCCACTAGTGGTGGGCGGAAACCGATCGACCAAACAACAAGACAAGTCATGCGCAGTCCAGCGCAAAAAATGACCACAGCTCAAAAGTTAACTGCATTCGATACTAACGCGAGAAGACAAATGCTTACCGAGAAAAGTGACTATAGATTTCAAGCAGTTGTTGCCCTTGCGTTATAAAACAGATATTGAAATAAAACGATGTTGCGAGAATTTATCACGCAACAGTGATGTGAATATACAAGTGCTTAATTAAGACTTGTTACACTTAGGTTTGAAATAAATTAGTTAATTATTTCAGGTTTTGGACTCATATGTTAGACAACATGTCTACATTTGAGCACTTTATTGAGCAGGGTAAATTGCTTGGGAAGACTGGTGATAAGTTAGAAGAATTTGCAACTGCTCGATATGATAAAGCAATGGAAGCTGAACAAAAAAAACTGCAGATGCAGGTGGATGAAAAAAGATTCCAAATGGAAATGGAAAAACAAAAAAGGGAATCAGAAGCTGAGGAGAGAAAACTCCAGCTACAGCTAGAGGCTGAGAATAAAAGACTTGAAAAAAGAGGCTGAAAATAAAAGACTTGAAAAAGAAGCTGAAAATGAAAGACTTCAAAAAGAGGCTCAGGCTGAGGAAAGAAGATTACAGAGAGAGTCTGATGAGAGGAAAGAGAAAGCAAAAATGGAACATGAAGAAAAGGTCTTAGCTTTAGAGTTGGAAAAAATTGAAATTGACGAGCATGAGTAATGGTAATGATTCAAACAAGGGTTCATCTTCTGGTAAGGCTAATAATGATACTTTTAAGATTAAGTTACCAACATTTAGTCCTTCCAGTGATGACATAATGTTCTATCTGGACAGATTTGAACAAGCATGTACAGCTCATAACATAGACAAAGCAAAATATGTTTATCAGTTATCAGGGATACTGACAGGTAAAGCTCTAAGTATATTAAATATGGTGGATGAACCTGACAAGAACAATTATGAGGTTGTCAGGGCCGCTTTGTTAAAGAAATATCAGCTTAACGAAGACGGCTATCGTCTACAATTTAAAAACATGTTACCTGAAAATGGAGTTGAATTCTCCGAGTTTATTGCAAGAATACGCATTACTTTCTCACGATGGGTTGAACTATCTAAGACGGAAAAAACTTATGAAGGACTTATGGACTTAATACTTAGAGACAAAGTCATGTCGTCTGTCAATGAGTCTTTCCTTGCTTTCCTTCATGAACGTAAACCTAAAACAATAAAAGAAATGGACGATTTCTGTTGCCAATACGTAACTGCGCACCCACACATAACCATGGGTAACTCTAAGGTGAAAGAAGGTTTACCAGTTGCTTCGGCAGCTCCGTATGGCCAAAACTTTGCTCGTAGATTCCAACAAAATTTTGATAGAAAGAGTAGCGGTAATTTCTGTCAAAATCATGGAAATCAATTTCATGGTGATTCTTCTTCGAAGAATTGGAGACAACCTGATAGTACTCGTTACTATCACTCTAATAATTATAAGCATTTCAAAAGAGGATATGGTAATAGAGGTTATTCCTGCCGAAGACCTCAGAACCAAACAAATAGATGTTCGCATCAATGTGAACATGATAGTAATCGTGGAAACTGGAATTCGAACCAGGATAACAATTACAATAGAGACAATAATAACTGCAGAGATAATAATAACTCTGATAACTTCAGAGGTAATAATAGTCGGGGTAGATCTCAACACAAAAAAAAGAGATATCAGCAGGCTAATGCTGTACAACAGGAAACTGAGGGAGCCTGTAATCATGTTGTTGATAGTAAAAACTTTGACGCTGTCACTGGTTCTGCTTTTGACTTTGAGAGAGCAAACAAATGCCCCCAATGCAGTACTTTATTCGAACCGGGTACCATAACTACTTTGAGTTGTGGTCACCCACTTCCCGCTCTTCCTGCTGCTGTTGCGCATGACGGGAGGGGTTCTTTAATTCTACATAAGGGTCTTGTTAATGATACTCCGGTCTCACTACTTTTCGATTCCGGATGCACCACTATTGGTGTTAGACAATCGCTTGTAAATCCATCTTGTGCTACAGGAAGGGTTATTAAATGTGTCACATTTGGCGGCACTCTAGAAAAATATCCTACTGCTGTAATTCGCATTGCCACTCCTTTCTTTACTGGAGATGTGCATGCTTGTCTCTTACCTAATCCTATTGCGGACCTTATTATTGGTCGTATTCACGGAGTTAGGGAGTGTACCCCACAGCAGATTGCTGCTTGGGAAGATAATAACATGCAAGCTACAAATGCAGTAGTTACAAGAGCACAAGCTCTACAAACACCCGAAACTTCACTGAATAGTGATAATGAAGTTGATAGCCAAGATAGTCACTTAGTAATCACTCGTGACTCTTTCATAAAATTGCAAGAAGAAGATCCTTCTTTAAAAAAATTCTTCGTTCTTGCGAAGAAAGGTGATCCGAATCAGGATACAAATAGAAAATCTTGGATTGCAATGAGAAACGGCGTACTTGTACGTATGGTACAAGATTCGACTACGTCGGCACATTCGCAAATTCTTGTTCCCAAGAGCATGAGAGTGCAAATATTACAACATGCTCATGACTCGCAATGTGCTGGACATATGGGTTTTTCCCGTACGAAGTCGAGAGTCCTTGCGGCTTTCTTTTGGCCTTTTGTCAATAAGGACATTCGTATTTACTGCCGATCATGCAAGGTATGTCAGGAGGTCAAATCTAGAGGACCACGACATGCTGCGCCTATCCAGGCTGCTGACATTCCTATTCGGCCGTTTCAGAAAATGGCCATAGATATTATTGGCCCTTTTAAGGTCAAGTCGGCCAGAGGACATCAGTTTATCCTTACATGTGTCGATATGTGCACACGTTGGCCAGAGGCTATTCCTCTTAAGAGCATATCTACTACAGATATCGCAGATGCTCTTTGGTTGATATTTTCTCGCTTGGGGTTCCCCAGAGAAATATTGTCAGACCATGGCACTCAACTCATATCTGACACTATGTCACAGGTAATGTCTACCTTACATATTGAACGATCTCTCAGTAGTATCTACCATCCTATGTCTAATGGGTTAGTTGAGCGTCTGAATAGAACGCTCAAGACTTTGCTTGGTAAGATAACTGAAGATCATCCTCAAGATTGGGACAGGGTTTTACCCGCGGCTCTCTTTGCCTATAGAGAAGTCCCTAATGAACACACAGGATTTTCTCCCTTCGAACTTGTCTTTGGCGCGCGTCCACGCGGCCCTATGTCTTTATTACACGATCTCATCACTGCCGATGATATTAGCGATGAAACTCAATCCTCATATGAGTATGTCATTGCTCTTAGACAAAAGATCATTGAGGCATGTAAGCTAGCAACTGCTTCATCAGAAATTGCTAAAGAGAAGGCAAGACAGTTTGCTAACAAGAATAGATGTCTACGACAACTTTGTCCAGGTGACAAGGCATTCGTCCTACTCCCCAGTAGGGAAAATAGACTTCTTATTGCATGGAAAGGTCCGTATGCAATAGTCTCTCGGATTTCCGATGTTGACTATGTGGTCGATATTGATGGAAAGCATAAAACTTTCCACATAAACATGCTTTCGGAATTTCACGAACGTCCGGACTATTTGCTGCCTATTTTCCAGGCAACGGATGATGCTCCTGCACCTCACGGTCATTATTCATCCCTGTCTGTCATACAGGATGAGGAATCTACCTTCTCTGATGTTAATCTTCCCCTTCCAGTGGTTCCATTACATTCTACGGAATCTTGGAAAAACGTTTCTGTTTCTCCTAATCTTTCTGGTGACGAACATCGACAAGTCTCGTCGATGTTACAAACATTTCAGGATGTTCTCACTGACATTCCTGGACACACAGATGTCATAGAACATGACATAATTCTTACCGACAATAATCCAATTAGGGTTAGGCCTTATCCTATTCCTATACACTTTCAGTCGCAAGTGGAAAAGGAATTGGATGAAATGATTCAATTAAATATAATTGAACCATCGACTTCACCATATTCTTCTTCCATGGTTATTGTCCGGAAGAAGGATAAGAACATACGAATTTGTGTTGATTATCGCAAATTGAATCAGGTCACAAAGTTCGATGCTGAACCGATGCCTTTGTTAGAAGATCTACTGATTAGACTTTCTAATTCTAGATTCTTCACTAAACTTGACTTGTCTAAAGGTTATTGGCAAGTGCCTTTAGCAGAGCATGCCAAACCTCTTACTGCTTTTTTCTACACCTAGGGGTCTATTTCAATGGAATGTTATGCCTTTTGGTCTCATGAACGCCCCTGCCACTTTCGTTCGCATGATGCGTCGAATTCTGTCACATCGTTCGGATGTCATCGCATACTTAGATGACATCTGTCTCTTCAGTGATACCTGGGAAGATCACTATTTAGGGTTATATGACTTACTGTCCACTCTACGTGAGAATAATTTGACAGCGAAACCTTCTAAAGCTTTGTTGGTTTTGGTGAAATCTCTTTCCTGGGTCATCGTGTTGGTCATGGTCTCTTGAAGACAGAAGACCACAATACTTCCAAAATACTGAACATCTCTGTTCCTAAAACGAAGAAACAAGTTAGGAGTCTCTTAGGTTTACTTCAATTTTATGGGAGATTTATTCCAAATTTATCTTCGATCATGGCACCTCTCTCAACATTGTTGAAGAAAGGTTCGCCTAATCTGGTCCGTTGGTCTGAAGAATGCCAATCTTCACTAGCCCAAATCAAGAATATATTTTCTTCTCCTCCCATCTTAAGATTACCTACTCTTGATAGGACTTTTGTTCTTCGGAGTGATGCTTCATCCACTGGGATTGGAGCAGCACTGATGCAAGAATATGCAAATACTCTGCATCCTGTTATGTACATTTCTAGAAAACTAAATGCGGCAGAGAGGAACTACTCGGTTTTAGACCGTGAGTTGTTAGCGATGGTTTGGTCAATTCTAAAGCTACAAAGATTCCTCCTGGGCGCACATTTCATTCTAGAGACTGATCAGAAAGCTCTTACAGCTATTCAGACTAAGAATTTGAAGAGTTCGAGATCCACTCGATATGCTATAGCTCTTCAACCTTTTCACTTCACGGTACGAGCTATCCGTGGTGCGGATAATGTGATGGCTGACATTTTGTCTAGATGCCCACATGACTTCAACTAATACTTCTGTCCTATATTTCCATATATTACAGAGTCATAACACACCTATATTTCTACAATAGATTAGCACATTTGTACTTACTTTATATGTACACACTATCGTGCTTTGTTGTCATCTTCTTCTGTTCGTTTTTTAAGATGATAGAGGAGGACTGAGTAGTTAATATAAGGGCCGTTAGTTTACTAAACAGCCACAATTATTAATAATGTATTGTACCTTATGAAGCATATTAGTTATTAATTAGCATTATATTGCTTGTACTTTCTCAGAATGTCATTGTTGAGCTGAGGACTTACCTTACTAGTATCAAGCATGACGAGTTCTAGATTGTGTACTTACCCTCGGAATACCAGAGCATATGTCCTGGATCGTCATGTAGTTTAACTTTACTATGTACTTATGTCATTACATGTCAAAGAATGTACTATTTAATTTTCCTATCAGATTTGTACATCCATTTTTAAAGACAATATTAGAGTATGCTGTTTAATGATGATTATGGTAACTTGCATACGTATATTGTGTTTACATGCTAACGTGATGTGTGTTGGTGACACCTCCCCGATGTGAATATTTTTTGAGACATATTTATTTTTCTGTTGAGGTATATCCTCACCAGACACTCTATATTTAGCCTCATGTTAGGCAATTTAATTAATTATCAGCGCATAATTCGTGCGTTTTGAGCCGCTTATCGCATGCTCTTTGATATTTAAAAAAAAAAAAAAATATGTTCCACATTTTTTTTTATCGGGAGGAGGTGGTGATATGTTGCGTGATAAATTCTCGCAACATCGTTTTATTACAATATCTATTTTATAACGCAAGGGCGACAACTGCTTGAAATTTATAGTCACTTTTCTCGGTAAGCATTTGTCTTCCCGCGTTGGTATTGAATGCAGTTAAGTTTTGAGCTGTGGTCATTTTGCGCTGGACTGCGCATGACTGGTCTTGCTTCTTGGTCGATCGGTTTCCGCCCACCACTAGTGGAGTGAGCGATTTGAATGGCGAAAGAGATGCCTCGTTGAAGAGGGGATCTCCGCTATTTTTTGTTCTGTCAGGGATGTGTAGTCCTCTTAATGGATATTTCGTTTATTCGAGATAATACCTCTAGTGTTTCCCACATGTCGGGAGGCGTGATATTTCTGTGTATTTCCTGAAGGCAAGGTAAATTGACTTTTCATTAACTCTATCGATTTTGGGTCGTGAGCGATTTCGATTCATAGCCTGTCTTCGAAAGTCGTCGTCACGAGATGTTTTCCCAGCTCACATGTCGCTGTATTGTACTGCATCGGTTGATGCATGTCCCAAGGACCATTACTTGCTACTTTGTTAAATGAACTAGGTTTGGAAAACCTTTATTGTCTAGAGGATATTTTTGAGGACATTATTTATACTTCGGCAGACGTGTCTGTCTTGCTGAAGTCAGACTAAGGAGAGTGAACTGATCTCATACATCTGGTTACCTCCTGGCTGTTATAGAAAAGGATGGAGTTTTTCACCTGACTACATTTACAGCACTATGAAATATAACATGCATCTGACTCATCATTGTAATGCTGTCTACCGTCTATTGCTGTATTGAATGTTGCTTTGATAATGACTGTTTGATGTGCCTACATATTCGCGTAACCATTTTGTCACTGTGGCGTCCACAATAAATAATGAAGAAAAACGTCAACGGCTGTTACAAGAATCATTGACTTTATACGTCGTGAGTTTACTGACGTCCTAGGTGGATTGACCTGTTATTTTTGTATGAACATTGTTTGACTGAACACATCTGCACACTACACAAAACCAGACATGCGGATACCATCCATCATCGTATGGCATCACGCATCAGAGAGAGAGAGAGACAGAGCACCATGTATAATACATAATAGTATGTCGAGATATGTCAGAGGTAGTTGCCAATGTTGTACTCCAAGAGAGTACTGTGTGCAAGAGTGCTGTGTGTGAGAGCAATGTGTTGTGTGAGAAAGTACTGGGTGTGAGAAAGTACCATGTGTGAGAAAGTACCGCGTGTAAGAAAGTACTGTGTGAGAAAGTAATGTGTGTGAGACAATACTGTGTGCGACAGGGCTGTGTGTGAGAAAAAAATGTGTAATAAAGTACTGTGTGAAAGAAAGTATTAAATATGAGAATGTGCTATGTGTGAGAAAGTACTGTGTGCGAGAAAGTACCGTGTGAGAGAACTTTGTGTGAGAAAATACTGTGTGCATGTGGTATGGTGAGGGCTTTTTGAAATTATTACGTATGTATAACAAAATACGTTGCCTAACGTATGATAGATCGTATTGCTTTGTGGGGAAGGGAGAAAACATGTGTCTTCGTTTTAAAGGTATTCAAAGTACACCTGATAGACAGACAGGTAGGCAGACAGATAGGCAGGCGGATAAGCAGGAAGGCAACCAGACAGACAGACAGTCAGTCAGTCAGGCAGGCAGGTAGACAGGCAGGCAGACACAGACAGACAAGATAGAAAGAAAGACAGACAGACAGACAGACAGACAGACAGACAGACAGACAGACAGACAGACAGACAGACAGACAGACAGACAGACAGATAGATAGATAGATAGATAGATAGATAGATAGATAGATAGATAGATAGATAGATAGATAGATAGATAGATAGATAGATAGATAGATAGATAGATAGATAGATAGATAGATAGATAGATGGATAGATGGATAGATAGAGTAATTAATCAATCTTATTCCAGTGAGCACAACATAACAACACACCAATGGATAGATGGATGGATGGATGGATGGATGGATGGATGGATGGATGGATAGATAGATAGATAGATAGATAGATAGATAGATAGATAGATAGATAGATAGATAGATAGATAGATAGATAGATAGATAGATAGATAGAGATGAATTAATCAGTCCTATTCCAGTGAACACAACCTAACAACACACCAAACCCCATTTAAACTACTCCTTCTAACTTGCCAAACCCAAACAGTGTTACTTCAGTCCACCACAATAAGATAAAACTGTATCAAAGAACATCCATTCCAATGTCGATTTCCAGACTTACCTGTCGGGCAAATGTATTCCTATTATTCCGAATCTCTGCTTGAAGCCGTGAGCATTCCAGAACAGAGAAGCATTCTACAGGTGAACATCTAACATCCCTGAAGAAAAAAAGAAAATCAAACTATTAACGTCTAGAACAAGTGTTCTCAACATTTTTCTGTCTTCGTGCCGTTGGCTTGGGGTAAACTTTACATAACCCACGATTCAACTTGATCGGAAATTGTCGTAATTTTTATCTGAGAGAGTTCTGATGGATATTGGTCCTTTAGAGTGTAGAATGATAGTGAAGGCTCTGTGAGAATAAGGATTTAGGAAAGTGAGGTAGTAGATTCACAAGGGCTGGGGAAGAGTAAGGACAGTCTCTTATTACGACAATATTTGTCTCCCAAAACTATTCCTACCACTCTTCTGAACAAACAACTGTTTGTCAGTTCCAGTTGCTCATGCGCACACACCAATTTGGTGGTCCTGACGCACAACGTACATGAATACACACTACGATAACAAAATATAAGAAATGTTTGGGTTTTGGGCCAGCTGACACCAATGCTAATAAAGTTTTTAATACTTTTATTATCATAAAATCAAGTTACAAGTAAGTATCAATGTACAGTCAGAAATCATGGGTTACAAAACACAAAATAACAGGGGGGAGGGTTTCTGAGGAGAAGTATCCAATGCACCTTTTCCCGCTTGTATTTACTAACAGAAAAGACCGGGTCCCAAAGACGAGAAGGGGGGGAGGGGTGATGATGATGATCAGAGATAGGAAATTTAGCCCAATGGTAAATTTATTACTCTGATCAAGGGGGTTACAGTAATAAGGGGTAAAGGAAAAGCTAGGGGTCATCAAATGTTTTCCTTTAATCAACCAATTTTTCCCGTGAGGGGGGAATGCTCACAGTTAAATAATCCCGCTAGGAGAAATCCCGTACAATGAATACAATACACTAGGTTGAACTAACTATAAGGGTAAAAGATTTAAATCTCCTTTCATTCAAAAACAACACGCTAGGGCTGGCCAGCACACAGTCGCACACACACACAGACTTACCAAAAGGTGAATTCTGGCACTTCATAGGAAATACATCAAAAAACAGCACTAAACCTTGGCTTAGGTAAAAGTATTTTCTTCCGTGTACAGCCCCAGATTAGCGGGTTGTTGAGTTAACAAAGTGTCACGAAATCGCTGGACGTTGAAGTTTAACGGTACTGTTTGTTTATTAGATAAAGTTCCTAAAGAATGGCACAGGCAGTGGGCTAGGTGTGAGGAATGGTGTGGTGTCTAAGATTGGCACAGCTGCTGGAGATAACTTTCTTTTGCGGTAATGTCACAAACTACAAAACACTGAGGTAAGTTCTTCAGGGGGTGGTAAAATCCAATGATTATGCTTGACAGACAGTGTCAGGGAAATCTATGTTCTTCTTCACGAATAGAGCAGTGAGTAAAATATTTCTACTGTTGACTGTTCTTCTTCCGGTTTGATAACTATAAAACGACTTTATGAATTGGGATTTTAAAATAGTCTTTGGGTTTGCTTTGTTTCTGTATACTTCAGATAGCTGAATCCCAACAGGATCGCCACAAAGATTAAATTTCAAATATGTTCATAAGTCACTGGAGTAATCGAACTGAGTCGGCAAGACTCTAGATATATATTATTGCTGCGAAATGGCTGCTTAAATGATGTTTCATTGCTGCTTAATTGCTGGGATGCGAGGTTCAAAAGATCATTCTGGATGCAATAGAAAAACATGAAATGCAATAAAATCATATTAAAATCTAACGCGCGATACATTTACAGTTTGACTATTTTCTGCACTCGCGTCTTCAATTAATAAAGCAAGAAAAAACTCCCCGTGAGGTTAATAGTTGAAAGCACATCTATTTATACAGAACTAAACTGTATTAAAGTTATAATTCCCTTAAGCGGCTATTGTATTAGGAAATCAACTTATAGATGTAACATTTAGTTGGCACTAGAACTGAGAAGATGGGCTTATTTAATAAGGTTAAATTTACACCACAATCCCGTGAACTAAATATGAAATAACTAGACCACTGATCCCTCGAAGCTAAAGTATTAATTACCGTCTGCACAGAAAAAGAATTTCACTCCAATAGCCAACAATTTAGATGAAATCTAACAGGAATTTAGCTATATGCTAGTGAATCTTAGAATTCTGTCAGAATGAATGATAACGTTGCCCTTTTCAGATTCTGTATTTATCTATTAGAAAGGCAAGATAAATGGTACATGTGAAAATTTCGCGCCTCTTCAGTTCCCAGGGAAGTCGAAGTTATTTAGCCGCCATGCTAACCACGATGGCCCGACTGGCTTCCGATCTACGTTCGTTTCAGGCTGCTCGCACGAGCATGTGAAATTCCGGCGAGACTAGCCTCGTTCGCGGTGAGTTTCCTGATTCCTCAGATCGTATCCGCTACGCTGAGCGTTCCGTCTTTCGGGCAAGTCTGCCGGTGGCCACAGAAGTGCGAAGTCTGCAAGAAGCTTTCTTCTGACCGCTCGTGTCCGTCTTGCGAACGGTTCAGTGTTCGTACGGAGATGCTAAACTTCTGCTTCTCTGTTCTGGGGATCTTCTTTGACTGCTTTGATCCTAGCCGCTACTCTTCGTTGATGAAAAGTTACAACAATACTGATGTTCAGGGATTCTAATGTTATGAAAAGCTAAAGTCCCTTTAATCATCCATCAAATCAGGGAAAATTCACTTGACAAACTAGACGTACGTCACAGAAATACATCCTAGAGTTTACCATGCATAAACATATACTTAATTTTTCATACAGAAAAATGTATTCAGTACATGACAATATGTTTTTTAGTACCATGAAGTTGTTAAACGTTTATTAGAACAGAACCAATTAAATGAGTAAAACCCTTGATTCTATTTCTTGTTAATCAATAGTTGTATTCTTCTTCTTCCTCGTTCGTCCTGAAAAGGACGTTGGTTGTGTTGTGTCTGTTTACGCCGGAGCTGCGATATCTGCGCCTTTCGGCCGACACATCCGACTTCAGCACGGCATTTTTTTGGGACCGGGGTAGCCTTCCCTCTTCGATTCCTACTCTCTCAGCCAGACTGCAGTGATGCAGCCTGTTTCCAGGACCACCACGTGGAGGTGGAGTAGGGTTTTGGTCAGCTCTGGTTCGCTGACCCTGACGCAAGCAGTCAAGCTATGGGTCGCTGACTGCATTCTCTATTGCTGCATCTTTGGGTCCCTTATAAGAAAGATAGATGTGGTTATTTGAGAGCGAACGACAAAGAAGGTTAAAAAAAAAAAAAAAACTTAATAAATTTTGATGTGCACATGATGGGAAAAAAAAGGTAGTCCCATATCAGATACTGCCGTAAGGGAATGAAGTGTTAGAGACTTCACCATACTAGTTGTAGCATCGAGAGGTGGGGTGATCAGTTCCCTTCCTCGCTGCCTTTTCCTTCCCTAACTCAAAGGGCAAGAGTCAGGTACCCAGCTGGGTAGACTGGACCTTGTCGGTACCGTGATTCGAACCCAGCACCTTTGCCGCGAGAGACCATCGCTCTAACTACTCGGTCAATCGGATGCTCTGTCAATCGGATACTCTGTCAATCGGATGCCCTGTCAATCGGATGCTCTGTCAATCGGGCATAATAGAAGCACGCTGTAAACGGCATTTAAAAACAGAATTTATTACGTTTTAGCACAACACAGTTGAAATTTCTACATACCGCCATCATACGTGACATACCGTTCACTTCGATTTTCCAACTCACAATTAATCTTTTCTTATACTGTCGCCATTTTCAATCAGTTACAGTAGTGGTTCTTAACGTAGGCCATAAAGCCCCCACAGTGGGCCATGCCAAATTTTCTGGAAGGCACAGTAAGATGGTGAGGCACCGTTTTTTTCAACTAACAGCGACTATGAGGGGTCACAGAGATGAATGAGGCTCAGAAGGGAGCCATGACCACAAATATAAAAAAATAAATAAAAAAATTAATTAACTGAAAATTGATAACAGAAATTTTTTTAGTGCAGAAATTAGGCTCTTATGCATAAATTATGCTTTTATGTGCTGTTTATTGAATGCTTCTGTATACATCCAAAGTTATTAAAGTTGCCAAGAGAGTTATTAACTAAATATTGCACGCATCTCCTTGACAAGCTACTCGTATCCCCTGACGGGGTACATGTTACCCCAGGTTGGGAAGAAAAAGATACATGTAAAACAAAGCAGATGTTTGGCTGCGTACTTGTTTTGTACTGACACTGAAGAAGAAAGTTGTAAATAATAAAATATAAAAAAAATGGGTATGATGCAGGCACTCGTAAAAACATAAAGAAGTTTTTATCCGGGGTCGGAGTGTCTGAGAGGTATGACGTCCGCCTGGAATTATGAAGGTACCGGGTTCGATTCCCAGCAGAAGAAATATAATTTATATTTAAAAAAAAATTTCTGACCCAGTGGTCCTAACGATGTCAAATCCCTCCCCCCCCCCTTCCCCCCGTCTACTGGGTAATGAGATCGGATGCCTAGCCTTCTCGGATAAGGGCCAAATAAAATAGAAGGTCGCGTGTGTAAGCTGCGCACATTAAAAATGCCTCGGCAGTTGGAAATCGTAAAGAGTAGGCCACGCGGCCGTTGTCCTGGCAAATTTTAAAAATTAGGAAAACCTACCCACCACATGAATATTTATAGAATATTGCTATATACACACAGAGAGATTCTCGTCGGTGCTACGGAGTTCGTGCGCTGTGCTGAGATCCTCATTGTGTGATCTAAAGGAGGAGATCGGAACACTGATGGAGTTGTCCGTGTGCAATGAATATAGTCCTTCAAACCAAACCAAAAAAGTAGAAAACCGGACAACAGAAAAGTAACAAAAGTGGTTGGCTTACATGTCAGATTTCTAAAGAGTGCTGCGATATACACACATGTATGTTTATCATATATCGTACATAACCCTCGAGCTTCCCTCTTTGTTTGTGTGTTTTTATGTTCAATGAAAAAAAAAAAAAAAAGATGAGTGAATTTGTGTGGGACAAGATTTGAATGCATCTGTGTGTACGTGAGTGAGTTTGTGTGGGACAAGATTTGAATGCATCTGTGTGTACGTGAGTGAGTTTGTGTGGGACAAGATTTGAACGCATCTGTGTGTACGTGAGTGAATGAAAGTGGAGCTTCAATGTTTTAGTTTGTATAAATGGTGGAGCTTCAATGTTTTAGTTTGTATAAATGGTGGAGCTTCAATGTTTTAGTTTGTATAAATGGTGGAGCTTCAATGTTTTAGTTTGTATAAATGGTGGAGCTTCAATGTTTTAGTTTGTATAAATGGTGGAGCTTCAATGTTTTAGTTTGTATAAAAGGTGGAGCTTCAATGTTTTAGTTTGTATAAATGGTGGAGCTTCAATGTTTTAGTTTGTATAAATGGTGGAGCTTCAATGTTTTAGTTTGTATAAATGGTGGAGCTTCAATGTTTTAGTTTGTATAAATGGTGGAGCTTCAATGTTTTAGTTTGCATAAATGGTGGAGTTTCAATGTTTTAGTTTGTATAAATGGTGGAGCTTCAATGTTTCAGTTTGTATAAACGATATCATCATCGTCATTTTCCCTTGCGCTCCTTCTGGAGCACAGAGCCACCACTGTAGCTGGTTCTCTAGCAGAAAGCCCGCCACCAAGCACTAGCATGATGTTGCAGCGGTAGTTTCTGTGGCAATTAGTTTTACATGATGACTTTGCCATCCCCTTGCATAATCTCATATTAGTCACCTTTTACGACACACCTGAGGGTACAGTCGCTCTATTCTTTCTTTGACTCTTCAGAAACCCCCAGCAACTACAGGGGGATGTATACATATAAGGTAGTCCCATAGCAGATAATGCCGTAGGGGAGTGAAGTGTTAGAGACTTCACTATACTAGGTCCAGCATCGAGAGGTGGGGGTGACCAGTTCCCTTCCTCGCTGCCTTTTCTTTCCCTAACTCAAGTGCAAAGTCAGGTACTCATTTACAGTTGGGTAGACTGATGCGTGTCGATACCGTGAATAGAACTCAACACCTTTGCCGCGAGAGACCAGCGCTCTAACAACTCTGTCAATCGGGCGCGAAAAAAATGAATTTAACAAATATAATCATTAATTGGCGGTGTCAAAGAAAATAGAAATTTGTATCAATAATTCACATCCAAATAGGAACTCTGTGATAAACAGAAGAAAGAGATTGAATAATAATAACAAAATTGGATAATAATTATAAATTATCACTTTACCTCACCAATTCCTTATGTTCAAATAAAAAGCGCCGAAGACATCGAAGTAAACAAAACACAACTTCACCATTATAGATGCCTTAGTACAGAAACTAAACATGATAGAATCCGAGTATCTATTTCTATCGAGCTCAAGTTTTGCAAATTGTTACTTTGGCTGCGAACGGTCCAAAGAATATTTCTACGATAAGCAGTCAGTGTCATATTTGAGAAAATACGACCGATTTACAATAGGGATACCAGTAAAATTGAATTTATAGTATAGTACTGAAAAACGATATAAAACTTGTTAAATGGCTTGGGATTAGTTTTTAGTAACAGATAGAGTTATTAAGAGAAAAAAAATTAAGAGAGTTAAAGAGTATGCAAGAATGAAATATAATTCGATAACGATCGTGGGTTTACGTGCGTTGTGTATTTATTTAATTTTATTTTGGGCGCGTATTGAGCATATAATTTTATTGATAAATGTGTCATTAAATAAAAATGAACTGCGTAACAAGAGCTGATTTTTAAAAATCGGGCTGCTAAAATTTAAAAAATACTAATTTCCAAAGTTGTACATGTGGGTTTCCGTAGAAAACGTTGCAGACACCGGCGAGATCGGAAAGATTACTCCTTTCGTTTGATGCGGTTACGCCCACTTGTCTTTTCTCCCCCTTGAAAAGGTGATCCCGCTCTTAATTTCCACACATCAGAATGGACTGTGGCGCGCAGGTAAATAACGATGCGGTGGCCACCTTAACCGATGACCATTGAGATAGAGGGAAAATAACCGCCGAAAAAAGAGCAGTTTTTATACCTGAGATAAGTGAGGCCAAACACAATAATTCGTCGTTTCTAATAACGGCTTTTTTTTTCCTTTATCTTTTTCATGGCGGTGCAGGTAAGAGGACTGTTCAGGGCATCCATTTTCTCTTTCAATAGAAGCCCTGGATTGAGTTTCCACATGGTTCAGACCTTGATACCAGCCCACAAGGTGCCACATGTAGTTCACGGGGATTTCTTGTGAGACAACCAAAGAAAATGAGTATTGCTCCCTCAGACAGTAGTACTAGGTAGTGCCCTGTATATAGAGAGTGACGACAACTAAGGTTCGACCGAAAATGGCGGCCAAACCCGTATCGCCGGAAAAAGGACCCAATCGCGACTTTAAAAATTAGCTACAAATACAGTAGTTCATATTTGTATCTAAGGTCCTTTTTCCAGCGATACGGGTTTGGCCGCCATTTTCGGTCGAACCTTAGTTGTCGTCACTCTCTATATACAGGGCACTAGTACTAGGCATTCGGGCATGGGGCTGTCAGCATCATCATGTAAAACAAGTAGCAACAGAAACCACTAATACAAGAGTTTGTGAATGTTTTGTGAAGGCGTGAATGTTTTGTGAAGGCTACTTTCAAGGGGCCCAGCTGCAATGTTGGCTATATGTTCCATAAGAAATGAGCAGGAATGTTATGAATGTGACAAGGTTTTGTATATTTCAACATGCGCAACAATATAACCGGGGAACCTTGTGTCTAGGTTGAATGGACCGCGCCTCATCAAGACAAGGAAAACGGCTAGAAGGGGAAACTAAACTTGGTTCGCACGAAGGAGACAAAAACTGGGTTGTCTGGATCACTGGAGGTACACAGCCGGCCTTAAAACAAACAATACTGTTCCCGTAAGAAACTGAAACGGCCTTAAATAAACAACAAACACAAACATTACTGTTCCCGTAAGAAACTGAAACGGCCTTAAATAAACAACAAACACAAACATTACTGTTCCCGTAAGAAACTGAAAGCCTTAGAAGAAACAACAAACACAAACATTACTGTTCTCGTAAGAAACTGAAACGACCATAAATAAACAACAAACACAAACATTACTGTTCCCGTAAGAAACTGAAACGACCTTAAATAAACAACAAACACAAACATTACTGTTCCCGTAAGAAACTGAAACGACCTTAAATAAACAACAAACACAAACATTACTGTTCCCGTAAGAAACTGAAAGGCCTTTGAAACAACAAAAAACTACTGTTCCCGTATGAAATTGTACGTCATTGAAGAAACCAAAATCAAATCCACTGCTTCAATTAGAAATTGTATGTCGCTGAAGAAACAAGAACAAACACTACTGTTCCCGTAAGATCCTGGAATGCTCTTAAAGAAACAAGAACAAACACTACTGTTCCCGTAAGATCCTGGAATGCTCTTAAAGAAACCAGAACAAACACTACTGTTCCCGTAAGATCCTGGAATGCTCTTAAAGAAACCAGAACAAACACTACTGTTCCCGTAAGATCCTGGAATGCTCTTAAAGAAACAAGAACAAACACTACTGTTCCCGTAAGATCCTGGAATGCTCTTAAAGAAACAAGAACAAACACTACTGTTCCCGTAAGATCCTGGAATGCTCTTAAAGAAACAAGAACAAACACTACTGTTCCCGTAAGATCGTGGAATGCTCTGAAAGAAACAATAACAAACACTACTGTTCCAGTAAGATCCTGGAATGCTCTTAAAGAAACAAGAACAACCACTACTGTTCCCGTAAGATCTTGGAATGCTCTGAAAGAAACAAGAACAAACACTACCTAAGCAATTATATGTCCCTGAAGAAATAAGAACAAACACTACTGTTGCTGTAAGCAATTACATGTCCCTGAAGGAGCAAGATCAAAGGCTACTGTTCTCTTATAAAAGAAAAAAAAAAAAAGAAAGAAAAAGAAGCTGCATGCCCCTGAAGAATTCTAGAACAAACACTACTTTCCCTTAAGTCCATAAAAAAAAAACAAGAACAAACATAATATATAACACGAAGTACTTTTACACACGAACGAGCAGACTCAATTCGCGAGGGCACAATCCCAGAAAATTTGAAAAGAAAATCAGGCATGAAATCCCCAGATATAACCTGCTATTGCCTGTGAAGGTCAGACGCTGTTAATCTTGACAAGGCCACGTAATCTTCAGCGAGAAAACAGTTTGACAACCTTGTGTCACAATTGTACTGCGGCTAATTGTAGATTGATTTTACGATGTTGCTACTCTGTGATTATTTTCTTAGTATAAAGGTCTTTGCAGTTCGTAAGAGGCGGATAATGTGAGGTTGTGCATTGGGCTGGCAATGGTCATATAAAACTTAATGGTTACACAAACTACCCCTGCAAAATTTTGTATTAGAAGTTTAGCCTCTTTTTTAAGGGTGCGTCCGTTTAATCTAGACACAAGGTCCGTTGTTGCATTAGGCCGCTTGTAAAAGAAATTGTGGTCTGGTGTTGACCACTGCAGGAGCATCTGCTTTGAATCAGGCTGTCTGCAGGGAGGCCAGCTGTAGTTGGAACCCCGTGTTCCGTAAGGAGCGAACAAATGGATGAATTGAACCAGGGCTGTGGAGTCAGAGTCGAGAGTCAGAATAGTGGAGTAATTCCTATTTAGTGAAGTCGGTGTCGAAACATCTACACCTTCACGGTAGAAGAGAGATGAATAAGTAAGTCAAGTCGGAGTAGGAGTCGATCATTTTTTAGTGGAATCGGAGTCGATAAAAATGTCCGGAATTTTATACCATCTGACTAGTAATCAACTGTAGTCGGAGTTGAAGTCGGACTTTTAAAATTTCAGGCATCCGAGTCGGAACATATTTTGGCCGACTCCACAACCCAGGATAATAGGTAGCATCGAGATCGAATCAACATTAAGGCCTTTCTTTCTTTGACTCCTGAGTGCTGTTATTCCTGACAGTTTATCTACGATAATGAGATGGAGAGATGAATGGAAGGAAGTATGAGGAACAGACAGAAATACGTATAGAATGACAGACGGGCGGAAGAATGGATGGACCGTCCAACTGTCGAACACTTGGACAAATAGGTAGGAAGACAGACAGACAGACAGACACGATTAGATTAGATTTTATTTGTCAGGCAAACGGATGGACGGGTAGATAGACAGAGGGACATGTAGTTAGGTGGGTAGACAGACAGACAGACAGACAGACAGACAGACAGACAGACAGACAGACAGACAGACAGACAGACAGACAGATAGATAGATAGATAGATAGATAGATAGATAGATAGATAGATAGATAGATAGATAGATAGATAGATAGATAGATAGATAGATAGATAGATAGATAGATAGATAGATAGATAGATAGAACGAACGAACTTTATTTTCAAAGGGTTAAGAATTGGGCACGCAGGCCCGTCTGACATTTTGCCCTTCCTCTCTCTCTTATCATGTATACTAATATCCTTTCATCCTCACATTTACTTTAAGCATTATTAAGGCATTTATCATTATAAAAGTAATATTACATTTGCAATAATCATCATAATTAAAGTGTTTTTAAAATAAAATAAAAATAATAACAAAACAAAACCAAAAAAAAAAAATTAATAATAATAATGAATTTGAAAAATAAATAAATAAATAAATAAAATAAATGTAAAAAAAAAAAAAAAAAAAAAAAAAAAAAAAAAAAAAAAAAAATAAGAATCGAATTCTTCGTACTGTAAATTAGTGATTTGAGACATATTCAGAGGTATGTTATGAGAACTTGTAAAATGTTCATACGGTGTTCAACTGAATGACTCGGGGACTTTTTTTTTTTTTTTTTTTAGGTTCATCAAGATGAGGTGGGTAAACAGTTACTTTCCATTTTCCTTTCCATTTCCTTTGCGTCCCAAACTCAAGACCAGAATCAGACTAGGTAGATAGACATATACGAAAGCAATTAATTTGCCAAGGGTTGAAAATCGGACACAGTCCCCTCTTGCATTCTTCCATCCTCTTGCTCATCTTTTATTACTGTTACTCAACATTCTCCAGCGTACTGAAAGTATTAATTTAAGGACAGTGCAACATTACAAGGAAGTATAACAGCATACATTAACAGTACCTGATCATAAAATTAAGAATATAAGTTATTAAGAATATAATATTAAGAATAAGTATATTGTAATGAAAACTAGATCATCAGAGCCTCCATACAGTATATTAGATAAAAGTACAACACAATCAGTTAGGGTGGCATATAATCAGCACTCATAAAGTATTTGAACAGTATATCATTGTATGAGTAAGGACTGTGCGTGTGTTTCAGATCATTGGGAAGATTGTTCCAAAGATGAGCAGCTGAGTAAGCCAAACTAGTCTTGAATAGGTCTAGCCTGGGCTTGGGTACCTGTAATTTATTTTAGCGCTGCCTACGTCTGTCATTGTATTTTACAAGCGGCCAAAGATACTTTGGAGCATTCTGTGACAGGATTTTGTGAATAAATTTCCCTTTGTTAAAGAGGAAGCGCTTCCTGAGGGGTAATATTTGAAGATAATTATATAAATCTATACAATATGATTGGTGATTATCAGCAACAAGGCGCATTGCTCGTTTTTCAAACGAGTGGAGCCTTTTTGTGTTGGAGACAGAACAACCATCCCAAATTGTGGAACAATAGTCTAGATGTGTTTGTATATGAGATATGTAGAAACATTTTTCCTTGCCTCTTCATCCAGGAAATGTTTTAATTTTTGCTAATTGGTAAACTTTTTGTGCTGTTTTTTGCTTTGTGAGTGCATGTACATGTGAGTTCCAACTTACGTGTTGGTCAACAGTGATACCTAGAGTTCTGTGTTCATTTACGTTTTCAATTAGTGATGTTCCAATGAAGAGCTGAAGTGTTGTTTTCTGCAAGTTTTGTAGTTTTTGTCTGGTTGATATTAACATACATTTTGTTTTACTAATATTTATTTGCATGCGATTCTCGTTGCTCCACGTAATAAGATTATGTGTATCGTTTTGTAAAGATTGTTCTAGTGTGGTGCAACATTTATCACTAGTACAGACAGTACAGTCATCGGCAAAAAGGTCACATGATGAGTGTTTGAAGTATAGAGGAAGATCATTAATGTATACGATAAATAGAAGAGGGCCGAGAATAGAGCCCCGAGGAAACAACCTGTATGGACAAAAACGGTTGGGTTCGACAAGGAATTATTGTAAGAGACTATTTGTTGTCTGTCTGACAGGAACGATTTAATTAATTTTACCAGCTTAATATTTACTTTCATTGTTCATTTCTTTCAATAGATAGATAGATAGATAGATAGATAGATAGATAGATAGATAGATAGATAGATAGATAGATAGATAGATAGATAGATAGATAGATAGATAGATAGATAAATAGATAGATAGATAGATAGATAGATAGATAGATAGATAGATAGATAGATAGATAGATAGATTTTATCTTCAATAGACAGTTCTCTCTATCTATCAGCATTTCTTTCGAGAAAAAGATTTCCTCGCTCACAGAATCATTACTGATTACAAGGCTGCCGGTAATGACACCAAAGTGCGCGGCTAATGCGTAATTTGCGACTCCTTTCGCTACATCCCATAAGAAAGACAGCGATTTATCATTGTATTACAGTACACATTTACAGTTCTTACACAAGATTATACCGTTTTATACAGCTTATTCTGTGTCTTTCAGCACGAGCGTGTGCAGTATCTTACTATACGAGCTTGTACAGCATCTTACAACATGAGCTTGTACAGTATCTTAGAACACGAACTTGTACAGTATCTTACAACACAAGTTTGTACAGTTTCTTACAACACAAGCTTGTACAGTATCTGACAACACAAGCTTGTACAGTTTCTTACAACACAAGCTTGTACAGTATCTGACAACACAAGCTTGTACAGTATCTGACAACACAAGCTTGTACAGTATCTGACAACACAAGCTTGTACAGTATCTGACATCACAAGCGTGTACAGTATCTTTTTACACCGGCTTTTAGACTCTCTCACAATGCGCGCTCCAGGACAGCCTAACAACCTCCTCAAAAGGCAGTATAGTTTTAGGCGGACATATTCCAGATTTGTGAACACAGTAGATTTGAACCGTCAGCAATATCTAGATGTTATATCATCATCTCATCATCTCAACCCATAACCCGTCATGGGTCGTAGGGGTGCCATGGTGGAAGCATCAGCAGACAGGGTCCTCCACTGCTCTCTATTCTCAGCAATGCGTACAAGTGTGGAAAAACCGTGTCCTGCCCATTCTTTGATGTTATCAGCCCAGGATTTTCTTTGCCTTCCTCTTCTCCGTTTACCTTCGACTGTTCCCTGGAGGATCGTTTCGAAAGGGAGTCATGACGAGTTACATGCCCAAACCAGGCAAGCTTTCGACGTTTCACTATTGACAAAAGTGGTTCTTGGTGGCCTGCATAGGTGTTTATCTTCTCTCTAACATAGACATTTGTTTTGTGCTCTTTATAGCAAATGCGCAGAATTCTTCTATAACATTTATGCTCGAAAGCCTGAATCCTTCGCTCCGTATCTGCAGTGAGTGTCCAGCCCTCACACCCATACAAGAGAATAGATAATATAAGTGATTTGTATAATTTGATCTTCACAGGAAAACTGATGTTACTTTTCCAGATCACATTCAACCTTGTCATGGCAGCTGAGGCCATCTCAAGTCTTGTCTTGATTTCCTTACTTGATCTTCCATCACTACATATAGTGGACCCGAGATATTTAAAGGTGTTAACTTCTTCTAACGTTTGCCCATTTAACGTAATGTTGGTCGGAACATGTTTTTCTTATGGCTATTCACCAATATCTTGCTTTTTTCTATATTAATTTCCATCCCATACGTTCTTGTTACTTTCTCCAGTCTAGAGGTAAGGTCTTGAAGTTCTGATTCTGTTCCAGCTATCAGATCAATATCATCAGCAAAACGTAGATTACACAGAGGTCGGCCTCCAATCGATAATATATAAGAAAAGGTAAAGGTAGTCACATAGCATATACTGCCGTAGGGAGTGAAGTGTTAGAGATTTCACCTTACTAGGTCCAGCATCGAGAGGTGGGATGACCAGTTCCCGTCCTCGCTACCTTTTCCATCCCTAACTCGAATAACAGAGTCAGGTACCCATTTACAGCTGGGTAGACTGGAGCGTGTCGGTACCGTGATTCCAAACCGGCACCTTTGGCGCAACAGATCAGCGCTCTAACAACTCTTGTCAATCGGAGGCTCAAATATTACATGGAATGACCTATTTCCCGACTGCTCAACTGTCGTTTCTAAACACGGCTGTGGAGTCGGAGTCGTGAATCGCAGTCTTTGAGTCAGTCATTTCTAGCGGAGTCGGGAATCGCAGTCTTAGAGTCAGTCATTTCTAGCGGAGTCGGAAAAAATTTCCAGACTTCGACTCCGAATGTTATGCTAAATGACTAGTGAAAAAATGTAGTCGGGAGTCGGAAGTGGACTTATAACATTTCAGAAGTCGGAGTCGGGAAAAATTGTTGGCCGACTCCACAACCCTGTTTCTAAATCAGGAGTCTCACCCGTCCCACGTCCCCACACACACACACACACAATTATGGACGAGTGAAAAAGATTGACAAGGAGGGCATAAAAAAAATACTCAAAACGATTGGTTTCTTTTCTTTTGGCTTCGAACCAGTTTAATTACAAAGATAAAAGAACGTGATCACATTTTCTCTGGAATTCCAGAAATAAAACACACTTTAAAAAGAAAGAAAGAAAGATTTATGTTTGTGTTGAAATAGTAGGAAAAAATCAAATTCTTTCAGTTTTCTGAACTCAGCTACAGGTACCTGTTTTTATTTAACATACATGTTCATTCATTCTTTGCCCATCTACCCTTCAGGTCGCCGTAGAGCACAGTCCTTTAATAAATACACGTCAGCTCTTCTGTCTTGTGCCACCCGTAGAAGGTTTTATTATATCTTCTGTGTCCCCTCAATGCATGTGTCTGATTCCCATCCTCATGCGTTTTTTGTTTGTTTGTTTTGTTTTTTGTTTTTGAGGTCTCTACATTTCTCTTGATCTGAGGATTCTAAACAGGGTCTGTCTTGTCAAGCAATCAACTGGTTTTCTCAAAGTGTCCTATCCCACACCATTGTCATCTTCTGGTATCTTTATAGGACTGGTGCTCGTCTGGTTCTGCCCATCAGTTTAACATTACAGGGTATATTGAAAAGTCACTGCTTATTGTTGCATTTGTATGTCCTCATTTGTATCACTTAGATATACATGATTGGTTTTGGCTTTAATGACTATGTTCATTGCACACGAATAAATTCATCAGTGCTTCGATCCCCTCCCTTAGATCATACTTAGTGCAAGAACTCCGTAGCACTGGCGAGAATCCCAATGTATGTAAATAGGAATCACACATTCTATCAATATTTTTTTCATGATGGGTAAGTTTCTAATTTTTACCAGGGCAGCGGCCTTATGGGCTACTCTTTACGATTTCCAACTGCCGTGGGCTTTGTAACGTGCGCAACTTGACACGGGACGTCCTGTTTTTTTTTTTTTTTTTTTGGTCATCTTAAGGCTAGACATCTGATCTCACTACATAGAAGACCAGAGGGGAGTATGGCATCATTAGGATCACATGGCTCTGACCAAAAAAAAATAAATTCCATAAAAATATATTCCCTCTACTGGGAATCGAACCCTGTACCTTTAGAATACGAAGCGGACCGCCATAACCCTTAGCCACCCCCTATCCCTTGGATATACATAGACCGAAGACACACAGCAACAGTGAAATAAATGCAGTCAAGCGACCCATAGCTTGACCTTCTTGCGTCAGTGTCAGCCATTGTCACGTTGACTGATAATTTGTCTTTCCATCACGTCCCAAATGTTATTACTCTTTTAATGTTCTGGTTTCCTCGGACATTTTGTATTTTCTTTTCTTTCGGATTCTACCTGTCGTGGCCCATTATTCCCCTTCTCAGACCCCCACCCCGCGGTTTGTTTACGTTCTGGCCTTCAGTATAAATTCCCCCACTGGTCAGCAGCGGTCAGCTAACGATAAATGTTACCTAAAGCGCACCTGGTGTAATTGTCTGACCAGAGAATATCTCTTGCGAGTAAAAGTGTTTGATCACGAGCGAGAGAGTTTTCTGTGAAGAAAACGGTCCGCTAGCGGGAGGTACCTTTTGAGGTCTGGGGAAACAGGTTTGATCTTCCGATTCAGGGGGAGATAAAACCCGCAGTTGGTCTTTGTGAGTTGGCCCTTAGACGACCAGTTAGAGCTCATAATGTTATGTATTGTCTATCTGGGGAACTTTTTTCGCGGTTGTTGCTTCGGATGCATACCTCTAGAATAACCTTTGTCTTACTCTTGATTACGTTATGCCAGGCCAGGTGGTACCGGGTAGCGTTATGTGTAAACTATAAGAGTAGAGGGTTGTAAGCAGCCAGACACACTCGTAAAATATTTCCTGCCCGAGAGGAACACAATGAGAATAAGGCAGACGATAACACAGAACTAAATGTTATTTGCCTATATTTCTCGGCATTTCTCGGGGTGAGTAGACATCTATTATAATATATATATATATTCATGTTAGCCTTTTTTATATATATCTGATAGGAATGTGACTTGAATTCATTTTGAGGACTTTTCCCGGTAATTAATTCAGTGATAATGTAGCGACATCTACCGCATTAGTTAAGTGGTGCTTAAGCAGTCATGGTTTACAATGGGTTAAATGGTAAACTTACGATAACAGATATTTACTAGGCGTAGAATCAGTCCGTACAGATGCTTACCATGGGTTAAGAGTAGGCTATAAACTGTCATTACTGTAAGGAAATGTCAGAGGTGTGGGTTATTCACTTAAAACTGAATAGTGAGATGCAGGTAATAACTCTGGATTATAGGAGATAGTCACTTATTCCTTTTTGATAGTTGTCCATAATTTGGTTACTTTTTAAATGTCCTGGTTTTCCTCGTCATTTTGTATTTTCTTTTTCTTTCATTTTCTACCTTCGTGGCCAAACTTTTTCACCTTCTCAAACCCCACCCGAGGTTTGGTTACGTTCCGGCCTGTAGCGGTCAGCGAACGATAATATTATCTAAGCCGCACCTGGTCTGACCAGGGGAATATCTCTTACGTTTAAAGCCTTTGATCACGAGCGAAAGGGTCCCTGTGTTTGGCTTCCAGAACGCTGCTTCGGATCATAATATTATGCATCCTGGAAACAGGGGGAGACAAACCCGCGGTCAGTCTTTGAGTTTTTGCCCTTAGACAAGATAGAGCATAATGTTATGCATTTCTCTACCTGGGGAACTTTCGCACGATTTCTTTTGTCTTACTCTAGATTACGTCTTTCGCCGAACTTCTGTAGAAATATGCAGGCCAGGTGTCCGGGGGGAGCGTCCCTTGTGATCTATAAGAGTAGACTGGTTTTAATAGACAAAGACATTCGTAAATTTTCCTGGCCCGTAGATGACCATCATGAGATAAGGCAAACTTTAACACAGTACTAGAATGTGTTTGCCTATGTTCTAGTCATTTTCGGGGTGAGTTGACATATCTTATAATTATAATATTAGATTCATGTTAGCTTTTATATATATCTGTTAGGGAAGTGAATTTATTTCTGAGGACTTCTCCTAGTAATTTATTCAGTGATAAGGTAGCGCTGTCTACGGCCTATTAAGTGGTGCTTAAACTGTTACGGTTTATCATGGGTTAAATGTTAAACTTACAATAACAGATATTAGGCGTAGAATCAGTCCACGAATGCTTACCATTGGGTTAAGAGTCAGCAAAATTAACTGTCATTTCTGTAAGATAATGTCAGGTGTGGATTGTTCACTTAGAAACTGAATAGTGAGATGCAGGTAATAACTCTGGATTATAGGAGATAGTCACTTATTCCTTTTGATAGATATTTCTAGTGGCAAGGGAGGATCATTTTATGCTTACTTGTGTGGCTAGGCACTAGTCTATAACTTTCACTGAAAGCAGTCACCAGGCATAGATATAATTATATCTTATGATCTAGCCACAACTGTATTATTATAGCAAGAACATTGCATTTTCTTTGTACTCATTTTGTGGAATGCTAATATATTTTCCAAAGGGGACATACGATTTATTTGTGTAATGTCAAATGCTGTAATCTGTTTATGTAAATTCATTTAATGTTGTAAGATGAATAAGCATATTCATTTAACTGTAACTACAGGTTAGGTTTCCTGTATGTTGAGATTGGGAGAAGAGGAGTAGATTTTTGATGTCAGAACATTTACTGACAGGTACCTGGGGTGCAAAAGATATTAAGCCTATGCGGGCGCGTGTTGATAATTGATATTTTTAAGGAACAGGAGACATGGTTAAAGACAGCCCTAAACTATCATAGCAATAACTACAATAAATTTAATCCCATAGTGGAGCGAAACTTTCTGTATAAAGTTAGTGTGATTTATTATTTGCTTGAAGTAAAAGGGTGTCTCTTTTTGGGTCTCGGTTTCAGGAAGTCCGAACCGCTAGAGCAGACTTCATATACTCTTCGATCTAGAGGGTTTCTGTATACATCTAGCAACGAATCGTCAACCCCGTTCCTGAATCAAAACCCCTTTTTGTCAACGCCAAGTTAAGCTCACGCAGTGCAACGGAGCCAACGCAAAATCTGGAATCGCCAAATGCAGTAGTAGCTCTCTACTCGCCTATTGGATTACCAGCCAGAGCATCGCGGCTTCCAGAATATCAAACCCGCCCAGCATGCCTATAGCAGAATTCCATATCACCCGCCTTTTTTGTGCCTAAACGGGGCACTCAGCAAACCACAGCCAAACCAGTTTAAACAGGATTTACAGCCAAGCGGAGCCTTGCGCCGGATAAGCGCGCCTGGGTCTCTTTGTCCTCAAGTGACTTCTTCTGGTGTATTTTCTGGATACTTAAAACCTCGCACGTATGAGCAGCCATCTATGGACAGAGTTCCAGCCCCCCTCTCGCGAGTAGCGGTCACCAACGATAGCGCCTATACAGTGATTTTATTCAGGTTAATTCCATCACCGATGGCGGATATATACGAAAAAACCACTTACTGGAGCTATTCCCCTTGGTCCCCGAAAGCGGACAGGCTGTCGCTAAGTTCATTCAGTTGGTCTGCAGGAGATAAACAGCGTCCCCCAGCCCACCTCGCGCCAGTAGGGGGGAGTCACCAATGATAGTACCAACAAGGACAGTTTTGTAGGCATAGTCCCTCACGAAGGATCTACAAGTAACACACTGTCTGGACTATTTCATCTGGTCCCCGAAAACGGACGGACTGCCACGCAGTTTATTCATTTTGGTAAACAGAAGGTAAATAGAGTCTTCCAGCCCACCTCGCGCCAGTAGGGAGGAATCACCAATGATAGCGCCTATACAGTGATTTTATTCAGGTTAATTCCATCACCGATGGAGGATATATACGAAAAAACCACTTACTGGAGCTATTTCATATGGTCCCGAAAACGGACGGGCTGACACTCAGTTATTTCATCTCTCTGTGTTCTACAGGTTTTATAAATGGTGATCTGTGTGTGTGGTTGTTGGTGTATATGATTATTGATGACTATTGATGATTAGTTGATTATTGATGTAATTTTATGTTGTTGTGATGATATGCATTAATTCCATGCTTTTTCTTCTTTAATAAAGTTTACACCTTTATTAATACGCTGTTCACGACCTTTCCATCCATATTTGTATTTTTAGCTCTTTACTAGAATCTCTATGTATGATAAGAGAAAAGAGTGAGAGCCGGAGATGCTTAGACAGTAAAAGTGAGTTGAGGCCTGGAGAGAGAGATCCTTTGAATAAATCTTCTTCCAGGTTGTCTCAAGTCCATCTCCTATTTACACCTTATCTAAAGTGTAATCTATAACTCTGTCAGTCCACTATCCCTTGTCGATTTCACTACTATTGTCCAACTCGACAAATACTCTACACTCAAACTCAACCACGACAAAATGGCTCGTCCGAGATTCAAACCACTCACAAAAATGGGGTCTCGCCGCGGAATTTGAACTACATCTGCAGCAATCGCAACAGATGAGGTTGCAGTCTGGTAGGAATCTCTCACAAGATTCTATCTGATTCTTAGAGTTTAGTGTTCGGCAGATTATAGGAATTTCTTTCCCCTAGACATATCGAACTATTTCTTTTGGGTGGAAGTCGGAACAGCGTTTTTTCTCCACAGCAATCATAAATATTTAGTTACATTTATTGTTCATGCTACACATGAGACAGCTGGTAAAGGTTGATGGTATCACTTCTGAGTTTTGGTTGACAAATCTGACGACTATTGTTGTAAAAGTCAGAAAAAAAATATTTTTAAGGGTTTATATTTTTTTCAGGAGTAGCTCTTTAATCTGAGATAAGAAGCTACAGATAGTCAGTTACTAGCTTTGCATCTGTACCAAGGGAGGGTGTTCATTCGGATGATAGTAACCAATCCTCTCAATAGCTTAGTACTGACAGAACTGGGGTGAAGTGATAGTAATAAGTTTTACATCACTTACATTTTTTGGAGTTTTTTGGGGTTTGTGCTTGTCGATCAGAGTAGCTACAAACTTTCTTGTTTTTTAAAGTTCCCAGGCTAGCCTAGATTTTATTGATTATTAAGTTAATCAGCACCTAGTGGACTAGGTAACTAAGATCTCTAGGTTCTATTCTTCTATAGTGTTTGCTCACCCTGATATAATGGCCGATCTAGATAAAGTGCATAGGATTGCCCTCGAGGTAGCTAAGTACATGGAGTACAAGGATAGCGAAATCCAGCCCTTTCTAGAATTTGCAGTAAGCCTGCAGGATCAATACGAGGTAGACAATTGGTTTGACAGCCGTTTAATCTTGGCATGGTCCTGTAAACAAACTGGGGAGAGTGAAGCATTCACCCGACAGTATGTAGAAGAAGTGATAGAAGATGAGAAGAAAAGGGAAAAGCAAAGGGAAAGCAAAAACAAGCAATTGGAAATGGAGCAACAAGAACGGACAAGCAATTGGAAATAGAGCGACAAGAAAGGGACAGGCTACACCAAATCAGAATGAATGAACTGGATAGCCAAATTCGGAGGGTGGAAACAGATACTAAATGTAGTCACTCTACTTCCCCTTCTACTGTGCCCTTAACGGTCAACGCCCCTGCAAACCTTGCGCCCATGAAAGAAAACTTGCCTGCTAAAACCGAACCCCAACTCCAGAAAATTGACTTTCCTTTGGACTTGGATCCGAAGCCCAAACAAGGAAAGAATTTACGTCGGGATAGCAGACCTAAGGCCACGGGGAAAATTACGCAACGTTCCCAGGCATGGAAACTGCACAAAGGTGAGAGAGGTGCTAACAAGCATTGTAATACGGATTGTTCCCGTCTGGCAAGCGGCGAACCCCGAGCCTCTCACGCTCCAGACCGAGCAGCACCTAACCGACACGTGACGTCGAGAAAAGGGAGCCACACCCTATCACGTTATATTTCGCAAGATTCCCGGCCGGACAGCGAAAAACCATATGCAGAGGCGCATCCCTCCAACTCAACGATCGTAGAAAGGAGGTGCCGCTCCTCTTATCACCCTGAGCTTAAAAGGTGCAAGAATAAGTCGCCTGCTAAAAGGGTTAAACTTTCCAAACCGTTCCAAGGAACTTTGGAAAAACACACCGAGAGTTTTTTCTCGGGCACTTCGCGATCTAACGGGATCTCAAACCGTCCAGTCTTTTGCATGCAGTCTGCGGGGCCTGTCAACCAGGAAGTGGATCTCGCATTGCAGGACAAAGTTCAACTGACGCCAGTAACTTCCTCAGGGGAGGGCAAAGTTGACGTTTATGATGGACACAGGGTTCCAGGCGAAGGGATCCCTGGTATTCCATTTGAGTCTCTCACACTTCTCAGGGCAGAAGACAGTGAGAAAAGCTGCCTTACTACTGTACAAGGAGCCATTGTTGAGAGCCTTGGCTCACGTCATGCTAGTAATGGGAAAGCGACTCAACAAACTCTGCAACTCGCAGATATTACCTATCTGTCTTCACGGATAGAAGCTACGGAGATCTGTTATGATTTAGTAGAACCCCAGAATGCGATCGATTACTCTCTGCTTCAGGCAGCTGAGTTCTCTCATTCAAATCGCATTATTCCAGTGGTCTCAACCCCACTGATGGACAGCAAAGTAGTCGCCTCCGCCAGGCCATTACCGAGCAACTTGATCATTTCCGTTGACCAAGCCAGAGTTGTGACTGGCAAGGCAAGGAAAGCTCCAGATCCACCTTTAGACGGCACAGGTCTGAAGATTGATCAATGCTCCCACCGAAACAGGGAAGTAGGTGTGGAGAGGCAGAAGAAAAATGCTAGCATTTCTTCGGCCAACGAACGGCTTTATTTGCCAACTAGGGTTACACGCGCGCGAAAAATCCCTATAGACTGCAGCTATAGAGGGTTATTCAAGGCCACGCCCGTGACAGGTAAATATATACATAAGCAGCCTGAGCCCATCAATGATTACACTGCACATAACAGGCGGATTATCTACGCAGTGGCCAGTGAGTTCAGGCAGGGCCGAAAACCACAACAGGTGCGGATAATTTTCCGGACCATAAACAGGCACAGCGAATGGTGGAACCAAGATCAGGTTCACACGGAAACGAAGGGCGTCAGCGCCGACTGGCCTCGCAAAATCCCATTCGCTGAACGTCTATTAGACAGAGGGAAGAAAAGAAATGAACTCGGAGCTAGTCATACAGTACTGACAGAAATTGGATACGATTTTGGTTATGATTATAGAAGGTTCTTACGACATGTAACGGACATCGATGGAAAAGATAAATTACTGTCATTTTTGTCCGTATTCCTCGAACTTTAAAAGGGGGGGGGGGGGGGGCGGCCACTTGTCACGTGACCGATAATCTATTTTACCATCTTGTCCATAATTTGATTACTTTTTAAATGTCCTGGTTTTCCTCGTCATTTTGTATTTTCTTTTTCTTTCATTTTCTACCTTCGTGGCCAAACTTTTTCACCTTCTCAAACCCCACCCGAGGTTTGGTTACGTTCCGGCCTGTAGCGGTCAGCGAACGATAATATTATCTAAGCCGCACCTGGTCTGACCAGGGGAATATCTCTTACGTTTAAAGCCTTTGATCACGAGCGAAAGGGTCCCTGTGTTTGGCTTCCAGAACGCTGCTTCGGATCATAATATTATGCATCCTGGAAACAGGGGGAGACAAACCCGCGGTCAGTCTTTGGGTTTTTGCCCTTAGACAAGATAGAGCATAATGTTATGCATTTCTCTACCTGGGGAACTTTCGCACGATTTCTTTTGTCTTACTCTAGATTACGTCTTTCGCCGAACTTCTGTAGAAATATGCAGGCCAGGTGTCCGGGGGGAGCGTCCCTTGTGATCTATAAGAGTAGACTGGTTTTAATAGACAAAGACATTCGTAAATTTTCCTGGCCCGTAGATGACCATCATGAGATAAGGCAAACTTTAACACAGTACTAGAATGTGTTTGCCTATGTTCTAGTCATTTTCGGGGTGAGTTGACATATCTTATAATTATAATATTAGATTCATGTTAGCTTTTATATATATCTGTTAGGGAAGTGAATTTATTTCTGAGGACTTCTCCTAGTAATTTATTCAGTGATAAGGTAGCGCTGTCTACGGCCTATTAAGTGGTGCTTAAACTGTTACGGTTTATCATGGGTTAAATGTTAAACTTACAATAACAGATATTAGGCGTAGAATCAGTCCACGAATGCTTACCATTGGGTTAAGAGTCAGCAAAATTAACTGTCATTTCTGTAAGATAATGTCAGGTGTGGATTGTTCACTTTAAAACTGAATAGTGAGATGCAGGTAATAACTCTGGATTATAGGAGATAGTCACTTATTCCTTTTTGATAGATATTTCTAGTGGCAAGGGAGGATCATTTTATGCTTACTTGTGTGGCTAGGCACTAGTCTATAACTTTCACTGAAAGCAGTCACCAGGCATAGATATAATTATATCTTATGATCTAGCCACAACTGTATTATTATAGCAAGAACATTGCATTTTCTTTGTACTCATTTTGTGGAATGCTAATATATTTTCCAAAGGGGACATACGATTTATTTGTGTAATGTCAAATGCTGTAATCTGTTTATGTAAATTCATTTAATGTTGTAAGATGAATAAGCATATTCATTTAACTGTAACTACAGGTTAGGTTTCCTGTATGTTGAGATTGGGAGAAGAGGAGTAGATTTTGCTGTCAGAACATTTAATGACAGTTACATGGGTGTACAAAAGATATTAAGCCTATGCGGGCGCGTGTTGATAATTGATATTTTTAAGGAACAGGAGACATGGTTAAAGACAGCCCTAAAACTATCATAGCAATAACTACAATAAATTTAATCCCATAGTGGAGCGAAACTTTCTGTATAAAGTTAGTGTGATTTATTATTTGCTTGAAGTAAAAGGGTGTCTCTTTTTGGGTCTCAGTTTCAGGAAGACCGAATCGCTAGAGCAGACTTCAGTCAGGCGAAGAAAGTCATATACTCTTCGATCTAGAGGGTTTCTGTATACATCTAGCAACGAATCGTCAACCCCGTTCCTGAATCAAAACCCCTTTTTGTCAACGCCAAGTTAAGCTCACGCAGTGCAACGGAGCCAACGCAAAATCTGGAATCGCCAAATGCAGTAGTAGCTCTCTACTCGCCTATTGGATTACCAGCCAGAGCATCGCGGCTTCCAGAATATCAAACCCGCCCAGCATGCCTATAGCAGAATTCCATATCACCCGCCTTTTTTGTGCCTAAACGGGGCACTCAGCAAACCACAGCCAAACCAGTTTAAACAGGATTTACAGCCAAGCGGAGCCTTGCGCCGGATAAGCGCGCCTGGGTCTCTTTGTCCTCAAGTGACTTCTTCTGGTGTATTTTCTGGATACTTAAAACCTCGCACGTATGAGCAGCCATCTATGGACAGAGTTCCAGCCCCCCTCTCGCGAGTAGCGGTCACCAACGATAGCGCCTATACAGTGATTTTATTCAGGTTAATTCCATCACCGATGGCGGATATATACGAAAAAAAACCACTTACTGGAGCTATTCCCCTTGGTCCCCGAAAGCGGACAGGCTGTCGCTAAGTTCATTCAGTTGGTCTGCAGGAGATAAACAGCGTCCCCCAGCCCACCTCGCGCCAGTAGGGGGGAGTCACCAATGATAGTACCAACAAGGACAGTTTTGTAGGCATAGTCCCTCACGAAGGATCTACAAGTAACACACTGTCTGGACTATTTCATCTGGTCCCCGAAAACGGACGGACTGCCACGCAGTTTATTCATTTTGGTAAACAGAAGGTAAATAGAGTCTTCCAGCCCACCTCGCGCCAGTAGGGAGGAATCACCAATGATAGCGCCTATACAGTGATTTTATTCAGGTTAATTCCATCACCGATGGAGGATATATACGAAAAAAACCACTTACTGGAGCTATTTCATATGGTCCCGAAAACGGACGGGCTGACACTCAGTTATTTCATCTCTCTGTGTTCTACAGGTTTTATAAATGGTGATCTGTGTGTGTGGTTGTTGGTGTATATGATTATTGATGACTATTGATGATTAGTTGATTATTGATGTAATTTTATGTTGTTGTGATGATATGCATTAATTCCATGCTTTTTCTTCTTTAATAAAGTTTACACCTTTATTAATACGCTGTTCACGACCTTTCCATCCATATTTGTATTTTTTTAGCTCTTTACTAGAATCTCTATGTATGATAAGAGAAAAGAGTGAGAGCCGGAGATGCTTAGACAGTAAAAGTGAGTTGAGGCCTGGAGAGAGAGATCCTTTGAATAAATCTTCTTCCTATTTACACCTTGTCTCAAGTCAGTCCATCCTCCTACTATTGTCCAACTTTACACCTTACTGAAATGGTTGGGTGTGGAATTTGTATGCTAAGGGATGTTAATATTGTGGTGAAGTGGGATGTTATAAATATTTATAGGGGACTTAGTGTACTGACTGAGATCAGCTGTGAAGGTATCTATATCTAATAAGAGTAGTGTATTATAGATAACCTTACTTGCTGCCACATATATATATATCTCAGTCAGAATTATTCTGGAATAGTGTGATGACTACGTTGTATGTCTAGGGTATGTGTATGATGAAGTGTAAGTCATAACAACAACAGACAGATAAACAATTTAATTTATTCCACCACACTTGACAACACTGTGACACTCACATACATAAAACACTCTACAAGGATATCTTAAAGGAGTCACTGATAACTTTTCAAATAACAATATGTATTCATTGCTGTCATGAATGAATATGTGTCCTGATTCAAATACAAAGGGAACCAGGAATCACAATCAATTTTAATTACAAGTTATATGTACAGAATTTCTCAATATGAATATTGTAGTGACATATATTATTAAAAGTATCCTATGTGTGTCAGTTGTGTAGTAGTAATATGAGGTAATACTGGTTTTGTTTTGTTCAAGCTCTGTTGGTATTTGTCATCATGACTTCAATAGTTTGTCTTTATTGGAACTAGTATTGGAGATGTTCTCAGTTCCTGATATTAAAACAATTTACTTCCCCTCTTAAGTTTATGTTACAATATTATTTTAAGATGGGGGTACATAATTTTGAGCTCAGCTGGCCACATCAGCTTATCTTGCGTGATGGCGGCAGGAAAAGACTCCTCTGCTCGATTTCTCCCCTGTTCTCTGGAGACACCTCACTGATAGCTAAATGGACCAAGGAGTATGCTGTCCGACTCTGGATTCAGCAAAGCTCTGACCAGGTGCTGCTCAATACCATCAAGACCACGGTCCCTGAAAACAAGAAGGATGTACCTTCTACTTCACAACTAATTGATACTCTAGTTCTACACTGAGCACAATACATCACAAACATTGAGTTCAGAGCGTTAGGCCAACTGTCAGCGTCATCTGAAATACTTTATACCAGTATTAACCTCCTTAATGGTTACTACGCCTCTGCAATTCCAGCATTATTTCTTTCTAGTCAATCATCTAGGTGTCAGTGTACTGTTTGGCAATTCCATGCCGTTTTACTTTCCTCCGACACCTTCTGTTCAGGCTGGAGCATTATAGGCTTTACATCATGTTTGCTACTGAACTACACATATATACAGGCATAAATTAACAATTCACACTCAATTTTCATTAAAAGATACTGAATGTTTCAAGCTTACCACAATTCATAGAATAAACACAGATACGTTGACTAGCAATGAATTCTGGCACAAATACTGGCACAAATTCCCATCTGCTTATGTTCCAGGCTTTTATTTAGCAAAAATATGAGCTGGCTTCAACGCACTGTTGCTTTATCAAGCTTATTTGAACTAGTGGTCTCGAACTAACGCTCCTAAGTGATTATATCAGCGAGTCTGGCCAATGGAGCCACGTTTCGACAAGTGTTTGAAAAAAAATTTACCTTCCTACGTCTCCCCTAACAACCAAAGATAGTATTTATAGTCCGACCAATCGTGTTTAGTCTTATATTTGTTGCGCTCCAATCAATTTGGAGTTTACATGGTAGGCTATTTCCGTACGTAAGGTTTTTTCAAACACGTTATAAAAAAATTTTATGAGCAGAAATGATTTCATGCTGTCAGGCATCCCCACTATTTTATTTTGGTTATAATTTATTAATTCCTAGACTATTTGCGTAACGTTTTACATATTCTTTGTCAGCAAGCCCTGAGGAACCCAAATATACAAATTTAAAAGAGCTAAGTGGCTGCGTTCAAAATATGCAATTTCTTCTACCTCCTGTTTCGAAGATGTGCTGTCTGGGTACTGTAATGTTTTCAAACGTAAACCCATCTAATGTTATCTTTTCTAATAAGCGTTTTTCATGATTTTAAAACCTAACTCTGGGAAGGTTAGTGTTTTTATCACTGTCCGTCCGAAAAAGTTAGTGCATGTGGCCTTACACGCGTGATAGTAGTAATTGTGTATCGCGTTACGCTTGTTGGGGGTGGCATTAATAGCGAGACGCGTGTTTAATTTTGCATGCGTTCGGCTTTCTGCCTCTCCCTTCTCTCTATCCTGCTTTATCTGTCTTTTAGTTACGCTGTGTATAAAATGGAATGAATGAAATATTAAAATTAGGTCATTGTTCAGCTTGCGTATCTCAAATGTTTTTCCAAGAAATACAGCACACGTTTCATTGAAGAAAGCGGGTAATAATATAGTAGGCTTTTACTATCAACGTGAAAGCGTTACAATTTGCAGACGAAGCATAAAACAAGGGGGGATTTCGAGTACAGTTATTGTGACAGCACTGTTATTTTACCATTGCTCTTTTCTTTATTAGAATTTATTTGTTAGGCTTTATATTTACCTGATAATTTATATATGTGGATTAGAATATTTCACGACAAATATATTTCCCCAAGGGGCGCATACGATTTATTTTGTAATGTCAAATGCTGTAAACTGTTAATGTAAATTAATTTAAATGTTGAAAGATGAATAGCATATCCACTCAGCTGTAACTACAGGGTTAGGTTTCCTTGTAGTGGATTTGATGGTATTGTATGATTGTGATATTACTTAATGTGATGCATGAGGTCAGTTGTGAAGGCTCCTGAGATAAATGTAGCTGTGAATTTTCAGAAGGGCCTTCTTGCTACCACTACGACCTCACACCTATCTTTTTTTTTCTAATGAATGTGGCTACGTTAAAATTCTAGGGTATGATATGTAATGTGTTGTGGTAGTTTACATACACACACACAGATATTTAATAAGTCTAATAATATTAATAAAATGTTATGACACACTGAACTAACTCAAGCTGTGTAAAATTTTTGATAATAAATTTTCTTTACGTTTATTTGTTCTGAACCAAGGTTTTATTTTGGTCAGAACATATGAAAGGTTTTGCAATTATTAATGAAATGCATGAATATATGGCATAATAAATGACAGGTGTGTACATATGTATTTTACAATACTAGTTAATATTACTATTGGTTATAGTTGTAATTTTTCTGGGAGAATGTTTAATGGATGTGCTGTTGGGGTGACCTCATCACTCCCTGTCTATGGCGACTACACATTGTCCATTTATTGATGGTATTATAATTGGTGTGTTAGAAATTAAGTTGGTGAGTATTCAGCAGTCCAGACGCTCACGTATCTTGAATGAGTAATCTGGTGCTGGAATCAGGTGGCCCCACCTCTCCGTGCTTGGGGGCAATATCAGGCTGCTCTGCCAAAATATAAACTGCACGGGTCCACTCTTGTAATATTCAACACCTCATTTGACACCACATTGGTGCCAAATAAAAACTCACAGTTCTGCAATAAAGTATTGGTCATGTGTCAGAATTCCATCCTCTAAACCATTTCTGGACACAACACCACACACAACAACAACACCACATAGACGGGTCAGATCTCTTTGACCAAACAACACATCTTACCAAGTTGGTTTCACATAGGATAAGTTCTCCCAGACTACATATTCTAAAATATGTTCATTAGCTTCCTGCCATAGAATAGGATAGGTGATATGTTCCACTGATCTCAACACTTGATCTGTCTTTCCTAATCCTTGCTGGAGTTTATGTATTTTATTTGTCTCTAGACCCTGAACTGGGGCGGGGGGTCTAGAGCGAACTTGTTGTAAGGGATAGATTTTGATATGGCAGTATCAAATCACTCGAAACATTAAACAAATATTAAAATATACAAAGAAATACTTTCAGTCTTACCAGAATTATGAATATAGAACACAGTTATCTGCTAGCAAAACTCAGCTGAGCTGCTGGCTTTAGTATGGCGTCCCTCTAAATATTTCAATTAGCTTCTGGGAATTACACCACTAAATAATTCACTGTGTCTACTAGGACAACTTATGACGAATGGCAAAGATGCGCGTCTGAGCGCCTATGCCTTATTATCTGTTGGTCCGTCTGTCTCTACTTGCGTTTCACAAAAAAAACACACTTGTTTTTTGAACCAACTCCGCCTTCCCCTACACAATTTTGCCTTTAAAGTTATTTTTAGCCACAGTTCACCATCCCATCCCGTCTCTTTCATTCCAACTAGATTTTAGCACTTGAGTCTCAAGGCTACAGTTTTTTGAAAATTAGGGACATTTTTTGTTTCAATGCAGACGCTCGCTGATATGAACAACACAGTCTTTTGTCAATATCTTTCTTATTATCTATCCGTCTGTATAAATGAAAGCATATTATTTCACTGCTCAAGATGGGCCATCCGGCCAGCTAGGTTTTATATTCCTAACATCATTATTAAGAAAAAGTTACTTTTCAAGGTTAGTTGGTTTTTCGAAAGATTTTCTAGCATCTTCTATACTGCGTTTGCCGCTGAATTCAAATAAACGGACTAAGTTATCGCAAAAGCGTCCAAGAAATGACTGTTGCGTATAATAGCTAAGGTCCCTTTTGTTGATTTCTTTACCTTGTGTCAACTTGGGGACGTGACTTTTCCTCCTTTCCCCACCAATTGCGTCTTTTAGCCTTGCTAGTTTCAAGCACGCGTTCAGTCATATTTTTTCCCTTTTGATCTCCGTTCTCATCCCGTTCCAAGGGTAACGTTTTGCCTTCACGTTTAACAATTTAATTTCCATGGCGGGTGATGACCCGCGGCGTGGGCGATCATGTATTCTAGTAGCTTACGCATTAGTTTTTATCCCTACGTTGTATCATTGGAGATATTTTAACGTTGTATCATGGTTAATTTTATGACATTCCTGTATGTTGAGTTGGGAGAAGAGAAGCAGATTTTGCTGTCAGAACATTTACTGACAGGTACATGGGTGTACAAAATATATTAGCCTATGCGGGCGCATGCTGATAATTGATAGAGTGGAAGGAACAGGAGACATGGATAGAGACAGCCAAAACTATCATAGCAATGATTACAATAATTTAAATCCCATAGTGGAGCACAACTGTTTTGTATAACGTTAGTGTAATTTTATTGTTTGCTTGATGTAAAGGTCGTCTCTTTTTGGGTCTTAGTTTCAGGGATACCGAATTGCTAGAACAAGACTCCAGTCAGGCGATGAACGTCATATTCTCTTCGATCTAGAGGGTTTCTGAAAAACACCTAGCATTCACGAGGCGTCACTCCCATACCTGAAACAACAGCCTTTGTCAACGCCATTCTCTCTAACGGGAAATTAAGCTCACGCAGTGTGCAACGAGCCAACGCAAAATCTGAAATCGTAGTGTAGTAGTAGTTTCCTATTCGCCTTTGGATTACCAGTCAGAGCATTGCGGCTTCCAACCTATCTAGCAGCCCAGCGTCTATAGCAGAATTTAAAATCACCAGACTTTGTGTGCTTAAACGGAGCACTCAGTCAAACCACAGTTCAAGCCAGCCCAAACCGGATTTTATACCAAGTACGCAAGCAAAATTCTAAGCGCCGGATAAGAGCGCAAGGGACCATTTGTCCTCAAGTAACTTCGTCTTGTGTGTGTTTCTGGAGATTTAAAACCCCGCACTTATGATCGGTCAGCCGGAGATAGACAGAGTCTTCCAGTCCACCTCGCGCAATTAGGGTGTCACCAACGATAGCGCCTAAAGTTAATTTATTTCATGGTAGTTCCATCACCTATGAAGGATATCTACACGTAAAGACACTTACTGGAGCTATTGCATTTGGGCCCACGAAAGCGGACGGACTGACACTCGGTTTATTTATTTCTCGGTGTTCTACAGGTTTTATGTTGGTGGTCTGTGTGTTCGTTGGTGTGTATCTGCATATTTGTGATTATTGATGTAATTTTAGGTTGTCTGTGCTGATATGCATTATTTGGTCTCAAGTCCACCTCCTACTTACACCTTATCTATGTTTAATCTATAATTTTGTCAGTTCACTATCTTTGTCGATTTCACTACTATTGTCCAACTCGACAAATACTCTTACAGTATTACTTAACCACGACAGCGATCCAAAGCTGACTAAGACATTACTCCACCTGCAAGTGGTGGTCCTGGAAACAGGCGGCATCACTGCAGTCTGGCTGAGAGAGTAGGGATCGAAGAGGGAAGGCTAACTCGGTCCCAAAAATGCCATTCTGAAACCGGATGTGTCGGGCCGAAATGCGCATATATCGCAGCTTTGCTGTAAAAGCCGACACAACGTAACAAACGTCCTTTTCAGGACGAACGCAGAAGAAGAAGAAGGATATACATGAAACATATATCAAAACAAAGAACAATAACCGCCATGTGACAAATAATTTTGTGACATTATTTCTCATTACCAGAAACAAAATACAATTGTCCAATAAAATACAATTTTAAGTGACCAGTAAACTGTCTTTGTTGAAGGCCTATGCTCCTGTGGGAGTGGAAGGTTATGAATGAATGAAACTGACTTTTCAAGGTAAAATAAAGGTAGTACCATAGCATATACTGCCGTAGAGGAGTGGGGTGTTAGAGACTTAACCATACTGTCTTCATCATCGAGAGGTGAGGTGGCCAGTTCCCTTCCTCGCTGCCTTTTCCTTCTCTAACTCAAAGAGCAGAGTCAAGTACCTTTTTACAGCTGGGTAGACTGGAGCGTGTCAGTACCGTGATTCGAACCCGGCACTTTTTACGCGAGATACCAGCGCTCTAACCACTCTGCCAATCGGACGCTTAACATTACTAGAGACAAGAAACATTTCTGCCAGCTATGGAATCATGTACTGAAAAGGTGTGTTGGTGGGGAAGTGGGGTCAAAATATTCCCGTAATGTCACGAATATATGTGCAACAAACAGCAATAACAATCTATCTATCAGGTGTAAACAAAAGGTGTAAAGATGTCAGAATTTCACCTGTGTGAGAAAATTTCTAACTCCATTGTTTTCTAGTTCCAAGTTCACTTGAGTCTGACCTGGGCGATGTATATTTTATCTGACCATGACAATATATTTATATATATTATCTGACCTTGGCGATATATATTTTATCTGGCCTTGGCGATATGTATTTTATCTGACCTTGGCGATATGTATTTTCTTTTACCTTGGTGATGTATATTTTCTCTGACCTTGGCGATGTATTTTTTCTCTGATCTTAACGACACATATTTTCTCTGACCTTAACGATGTATATTTTCTCTGACCTTAATGACGTATATTTTCTCTGACCTTAACGACGCATATTTTCTCTGACCTTAATGACGTACATTTTCTCTGACCTTAGCGGTGCATGTTTTCTCTGACCTTAACGACGCATATTTTCTCTGACCTTGACGGTGCATACTTTCTCTGACCTTGACGGTGCATACTTTCTCTGACCTTGACGGTGCATACTTTCTCTGACCTTGACGGTGCATACTTTCTCTGACCTTGACGGTGCATATTTTCTCTGACCTTAACGACGCATATTTTCTCTGACGTTGGGTATAATTCCTTTGTACATCTCTAGACAATCTACATCTGTCGGCGTACAGGCCCGACCAATCACGTTTAACAAATTCTAGTCCAAGAAGAAAAGTACTACCAATTAAAAGAAAATCCTATGAATTAGGAGCAAAATTAAAATAATTTGTATTGTAATTTATTACAGCGTTAAAGTAGAACAATAAAACCTTCTTTATTTCAGAATATTTGTACCAATTATATCTTACAGTCTTGTATCGACAATTTTATTTATGTCCGGCCCCTGAGTCCTGCCAAGCCTGTTAATGTGGCCCACGACTTTAAAAGGTTGAACACTCCTGTTTTAGTGTGATGTTACCAGGTCTCGATCTTGGAAGCCGCTAACTGCGCTGTAACCGGTTATCCAATCGGACGCTCAAGTAAACAGTAGAACATGTTATCCAATAATGTCGACTCCATGAGAGGAGCAGATTGCCAGTATGACCTTCACTAACCCCGTTGACGGATTAAAATAAAATAGTATGGCCATGAGAGAAGCCTGAGACAGACCGCCAACTTTATGAGAGCAATATATGTGATGATATGAAAGCGAGCCCCCGGGTGGTTCCCGTGGGTCTCAGAAAAGACGAAGAAAGAATATCACTACTGCTCCATCAGGCATGTCGTACAAGCTGACTAACATGAGGTTGTATATGAGGCTGGCAACCTCATTGTCACAGATGAAAATAGTGCAGCAGTAATCATCCACTTTTGCCCCTCCCCATCTAGAGTATACTTTTGCAACATGAACGAAGGATTCACCAGTTTAATTAACACGGGGGCCATCTGGCAATCAAGCCCTATGTGAAACAGAGAGCGAAGCGCGGAGCATGGCGTAATAGATTCTTTGATCAGGGGAACACAAGATATTCAGTGAGACGGACCTTGGATTGTAAAACTTTCAGGTGAAAATTGCGTCGCTGATTTTCGGCAAGGCGGAGATGATGAAAGTCAAGAGGTGGTAAAATTACCTTTGATTCAAGAAATCGAACGGCAAATTGGCTCGGGTCTGGCAGTGGTGTGACTTTCGCATTAAAGAACGATAGTATGGAACATACCAATATATACCATGTCTCTCCGATAGCAATGATCAGCTGCCAGAAATCTATCTGAATTCACTAGCTCGTTATCTTAAGATTTCTCGTACAGAGTGAAAATTAATAGATTCCGTGGAGTGTTTCATTTTTCTGATTGCGGTAATTTATATACTATATTTGAAGTGATTTAGTGTGTTTAAAGTTTTCAATATATATTTCACTGAGATTTTCTGTGCTAATTAAATAACTTATAGCTCACTTTCCAGCCGTAAAGTAAATTTAATTACTCGCTATTTTTCAAGTAAGAGATGTTTTAAATTGACTAGTACATACATTAAATAACTGTCTACTGACGGTATATATTATTTACTTCTATCCATTTTATGTATTTTTTTAAAATGACTAGTGTTCATATCACGCGTTAACAGAATGATAGGATAAGCTAGACACGTGTGTTTTAAATCTAATTTATAACAGAGTGGTGTAGAGGTCCTATTTTTAACACGTGTTAGATAAGATATTGATAATTTGGTGAAATGTTTATGTGTTCTTTTCCTTAAATATAGGCTGATCAAACCTGAGTACTAGCGGCTTATTTTCTAATGGCCATATGAACTTATGATCATACGAACTTATAATATTATAAGCATCCAAGAATATTTAATATTGATGAGCTTCTTGCTGTGACCTGTGCGGTCCAATTTTCCTCATGTTCCTGGGAGAAACAAGAATAGAACCATTGAATTATAATATTAACTGGGCCAGAACTATTAAAAGATTTACTTATATATATCTCTCATCAGCCAACTGTGGCAATATATTTGTGACAGACAACTCATCCGTCCCTGAATCTGTTAGATGATGGTAGAACCATCTCATAACATCGGTACCCCTGAAGCGTTGGATGATATAGTACGATCCTTTGTAACGACCCCTTCGTATAGCATCAGTGCCCCTGAATATATTGTAACTTTTCGTCAAACGGGATTTTTTTCACCTGGACTCATTAGCTATGCAACCTTTCCACGCAGATGGTCAACACGTGGGCTGATTAATATGTGGACAGTTTATCTACCGTTCATTCTGGTCATCGCATTGATTTAAGGAGAGATTAAATCACGCCCATGGATATCTCTTGAGCAATCATATGCAGGTATTTTCATTAATTTGGCCAGTGGAGGGCGTTGCCAGCATCAAACGATAGTAGTGACCACGATCAAAGACACTGGGGGAGATCTCGGGAAGGACTGGCGGCATGCTATCAAAGACAGTAGTGGTCCCTGAAACGAGCGACGCAAGTTCCTGCAGGTATTTCGCATCTCCGTGCCAAACGCAGAACCGATCGCAGTGAAAGCGAACGGGGAAAGCCGGAACGGACGCAGCGAACGGAGATACAGAAATCCAGGGGCGGCTTCTCTCTTTAGTCTGGCGGTCAGATCCCCAAAAGTGTTCTGAGATCTAAAAAGGTGTCAATTTTCTCATGTCCCACTCATCTTGCAATTAAGTTAGATATATACAGACCACGTAGAAATACACTTTATCACTCGTTGGCCAGACCTTTACAGAAGCACTAGCTATATTTGAAATCCTGCTAGATTATCCCCTGGATTTTTATATATATTAGCAGTGAATTCTATTTCTGTGCAAAACGGTAAAATATATATTGTGTAAAGTGATCAGTGGTCTAGTTCATTCATTCTATTTCACTGGATTTTGTGTTGATTTAAATCTATTAAATTAAACCATCTCAATAGTTCCAGTTGTAAATGTAATGATATATCTGCTATATTATTTCTAAAAAAGATAATAGATGCTTAAATGCTTTAATTAACTTTTAAAGTCGCGAAGGAATTTATAATTAATAAATTTAGTTAAGTCCTATATTTATAGATGTGTGTGTTTTAACCATTAGAACTCGCGCAGTGTTTATTAAATACATAATTAAATATGCGAATATATATATATTTATAAATAGTCTTAACGGGAAATTCATCGCGCTTTAGAATGTTATTTGATTTTTCGGTATATTACATGTCTTTTTTCTTTCATACAGAGTGATCGTAACCGTGCGATCCCAGCAATAAAGAAATCATCTTAAAAAACTTCCAGACATATTGATGAAACATTTTTTAAATTTAATCTTGTGGCGGTTCAATGCGACCTAGCTATCATACTTACATGAAAGAAAGCCTACCCAAGACTATTTAAAGAACAATCATCATATTATAATTACAAATCTGTAAGATAAACTGGAAGTTGAACCGTGCCAGTAGCGATACTTGATTTACTGCCCTACTGTGAGAGAGTACATATTTTCATGAACTGTGACGGCTTAAGTTTTTCCTCACTGGATTAATAAACTTACCGGTCAGTTACTACCATCACGCATTGAAGGAATTTTACCATAGCGGAAGATTAAAGAGACCACTTCATTTCACCCGTGTGTCGAACTGTGTCAGTGCCATCCCATAGACTCCTTTTTATATAATAAAACACAATAACTCTTAGGCTTCAAGTCCGGCGATAAGTGAGAATAGTTGCTATCAGCAAACCTCGCAACATCTGGGGCGGGACAAGGAAGTACCAGACCTTTTCATGTGTCAAGAGTGTAATTGCTGTTTATATAATTCTATTGGAGTGTCTGATGCTGTAATCGGTAAGTGTGTGAATATATGAGTGTGGATCCTCACGCGCATGTATGAATGACAGGAAATTTAATCTTTTTTTGTAACCATTTCGTTAACTTGCTTACCTGGTAATATAATTTTCTGTATACCCTGCATTGTTCCTTTAAGTGGGATAGTTGATAATTTGTTAACTCTGTTTAAAAACCCCTCCTTTTCATTTGCTTAGTAAAGGGAAGAACAATTGGGAAGAACAGGATTCTTTCTACCACCCATACCTAATTTTGAAACACCTCTTTCAGAGTAATTAACTTCACTGTTAGGTTAACGTACCTATGTTCCTGATAACTATCTATCTTTGGACTGGGTTTATCTTTGTCTAATAAGCGGGACGGGCTTAGTCGATAAAAATCTTCTTCACCCCCTCCCTACCTTGTTACTTGCATTTTCTGTAATTTTGATAATTTTTGCTGTAAACACATGATTATTGTAGTGATTGGTTTTTTTAACTTTAATAAACAACATAAACTTAACTGTTACTGTGTTGGAATACCCAAAAGCCCAAATTTTTCCCTATTTGTTTAAGATAGTTGTATCCACGTCGTCTGTGTGATTGAAGCCCCAAATCGGTGTGAGCGCAGATGTGTGTCTGGAAACTGGCAAATAATTGTTTGACCAGGTGAGCCTGAAGAGTAGATTGAGAGAAACAATTTGTCGTAAATAAGTCTGTCTTTACTCTCCTCCAGCACTCTGTGAAGCAACTATTTACTCTCTACATTTCTATCACTGAGCTTTTTCACCATCATTCTACACCCTAAACCGGACTACTATTTCTAAGACTCTTTCTCTCAAAATAAATTTACGACAATATTGTCAGCAACATTTGTGTAACTTAAACCTAGCGTTTCAGCCACCTGAGGCTAAACAACCTAGGAACTGTATATGTTCTATTTATTCTACATCGGCGATCACCACGCATGAACCTTACTCCAACCAACTGAAGGCATAGATAACTTATTGTATCCAGTACAAATTTAACACCGACTCTAGCGACTCCTGTGAAATTTGCAGTCAGCAACTACGGAGAGTCTGGGGCTGGATTTGGCAAACTTAAATTTGACACAAAATATATATCACTTATTAGTGAATTTCCTTGGAATGCCTGCGACAACTACTGGGGTAAGTGTATCTGAAAGTGGCCACTGCGTGTATGTGAATTGAATGAACAGAGAAAGAAACTTATGTCTTTTGTTAACATCATATACTTATATGGTTTCTTCTTTCTTTTTTTTAAATCTCAATAATCTGATTAGTCACGGGATAGTTTACATTAGGAACCTATTCTTTTCTCATACTGACTATTTCATAACTTATTGTTAACCTTTGATCTTTTGGGTTAATTAATCTCTGTTGGGATCGCCCTTTCTTTTCCTTTACCAGAGGGGAGAACCTATTTGATTAATTTTCATTTTTGTCTGTAAACCATGATCTCTTGATGCATATGATTTATGTTGTGATTTTCTATTTATAATAAACTTTATTAAACCTTTAGTTATCGTGTCGGTCAACCCCATATCTATTATATATTATCCATAATTTGTTTTCACGTTCGTACGTATTTGTCACAGAATTGTGTGCATGTGAGTGCAGTGTAACTTGTATTTTCGTACAGGGAGAGAAAGTGCGTCTGATTTAAATATCGTCGTCCAGATAGGCTGGATTAGATAAATTATTCTATCCAGAGACTGTCCTTTCTCTTACACGATCACCATCGTGATAAAAACTATTTCTTACCCCTTACTTTCACATTGTCATCACTATCACCTCTTCTCAGACAGGGCTATAAACATCTATTACCTATCTGAAAAATCATACACGACACTCATCATGCAAAAACACATACTACAGAAACCACAACCGCAAGACACATGTGAATGCTGTGTGCATGCTTCATGCAAGATGTACAGCAGCAGTGGGGGATCCATGCTTTATAAGGAGCGACGAAGAAAGTGATGATGATGATAATATGAAAGCGAACAAAGAAGACTGATTCTTCCTAAAGCACCCAGTAACCCTAATTACTTCCTTCACTTTCTCTTTGTCTCACATGCCTTTCTGTTGATCATTCTCTGACCTACTACAAAGTATCATAATATAATCTGGATGTTTATCATCTTTTCTCTAATAAACATATATGTCTCTCCTTCCCTATCATATACATTACACAAGCTCGGGAGGAGGGAATAGCGACGGATAACCCAGGTAACATCCCCGACCATTAAATAAACAAACCTACAAACAATCGTAACTGTCTTTTCGTATTGTTCATCGTAATTATCTCTGTTTACTTTTCTTTAAACACAAACTTACGTTTATTATATCTTTTTCTTATCTCTCCCAGACAGTATCAATTTTCTTGTTTCAGTGTACTTTCATTTGTTTATTACTCCGTAAAACCTTATTTATCTCCCCCCTCAGTCCCTCTTTCTCTTGTTTCTCTGTAAAACTATGGTCTACTTTCTTTCTTCTTTTCTTTTCTTTTTTTCTTCATATGTTCTCAACCTTTTTCATTATAAGTCTTTCCCACCTTTCTGTCTGAAATTATTTGTTTTAGATTAGTCAGGTTTCGTTAAAGTTGTCATCAGCTTCAACTTTTTAATTCCCTCAACGATGTTATCTTCAAATTTTTTTCTTCTGTCTGTCTGTCTCTCTGCCTCTGTGTCTCTGTCTGTCTTTCTGTCTGTCTGCCTACCTGTCTGTCTGTCTCTCTGTGTCTGTCTGTCTGTCTCTCTTTCTTTCTCTCTCTCCCTCTCTTCTCCACACACACTCGACATATAGAGAGACCTCATTGGTAATCATAGCCTGTGAAGTAAATAATGAATTATTCCTGCCTATCTTAAAAAAAAACATACAGTACTTTGCAAAAAAAATGGCAGTCATATTGCTCAGCTAAATATGCTGAAATCTAATTAAATATGCATGTTTTGCCCCAAATTTGCACTCCACTTATGTGAGCAAACACTACCAAAAGTAAAAAAAAAATTAGCGTAGAGTACAGTCCCTTGATAATAGAGCAGACGACAATTTCTAATGCTAGTGGCAGAAAATGGATACAAAGACAAAGTGTATGTTAATTTCACAGCTTTGGATTTAAGGAAATCAAACATGTTCCAACATTTCTAAAACCTTGAACATTCCTCAGCGGACTGTCTACAGATTTGCGAGTAAATTAAAAGCAGGTAATGGAATCGAGCGAAAAGAAGGTAGTGGGAGGCCAAGAATTTTGGACACAAAGGACCATCGGCGTCTCGCCCAAATCGTTCGGGCTGGGCGAATGAAGAGTGTAGAAAACATACGGCAGCGCATGATCGAGTTGGGAAGCCCAGAGGTATCTAATGCTACTGTCAACCGGGAGCTACACAGGATGAATTACACAAAAAAGCGGGTAATTTCGTCACCATTGCTCACAGAGACTCACAAACAGATGCGCTTGAACTGGTGCCACGAAAACAAAAATTTGTCATGGGACAATGTGATTTTTTCAGATGAATGTTCTGTTTGGTCTTATCCCGCTCAAATAAATATTTGGACGAAAGACTCTGTAACGCTTGTGTACCAGCGACCGAAACATACCCAGAAATTCCATTTTTGGGGAGGGGTGTCAGCAAGAGGTGGCACCCCACTGTGTGTTTTCACAGGAATTCTCACGAAAGAAAGGTACATCGACATACTAGAGGGAAACCTTCTGCCATTTATGCAGGTCATGTACCCCGATGGGTGCACATTTCATCATGACAATGACCCAAAGCATACAGCTCATACCACCAAAGCATGGCTGCAAGAGAAGAATGTGATAGTGCTGAAGTGGCCCAGCAACAGTCCCGACCAAAACCCAATTGAAAACGTTTGGGCACTACTCAAGAATCATTTAAAAAAAGAGTGGACTCAGAGACGTTGAACAATTGAAGAAGGTAGCTGAAAAATACTGGGACAGTCTGACTCACAATTACCTACAAACATTTGTGGGAAGTATTCCTCGCCGCATCCAGGCTTGCCTTGCTGGAGAAGGCAACATTATATTGTACTGAAACCACTATTAATAGATAGAGGAGATATTAATCTTCCTCTGGACATACAGTTTTTATTATTATTTACTTCTATGAGTGTGCTGCGTTGCGAAAATATGACTGCCATTTTTTTTGCAAAGTACTGTACATACACGCAGATATACATAGCATATAATTATTGCTGTTCCTCTTACATCTTTATTTTCACATTTATCGCCGTTTTTTTTTTAAATTATTACTCGTCCTTCTTCCTCTTTCATCACACACTCACTTCTCTTTGTTTCAATTATATTAAAATCTCTTTCGTATCCCATTACCGATATATTACAATATTTCATGGAGGGACTTCGCACACTTTGTTCTTAAAAATCTTACACATTCTTTCCTCTCAAAAACTTTCACCCAGTCTTTTCTCTCTCAGCTCACACAATATCTTCTCTCCCTGTCAAAAAGTCTCTTCTCTCACTCAGTCTATTCTCTCACGGCTCACACAATTTCTTCTCTCAAAACGTGCACACTCTCTTCTGTCGCACAATTTTCTCTCTCACGGCTCATGCAATCTTTAAACCTCACAAGGCCTCTTTTCTTACACCTCACACACCTAATGCAGTATCTTCAGATACACATCACAAGGCCTCTTTTCTTACACCTCACACACCTAATGCAGTATCTTCTGATATACCTCACACAGCTTCTTCTCTGAAACCTCGCGCAATCTGTTCTGTCGTACAATCTTTTCTCTCATAGCTCAGAGTCTCTTCTCTCACACAATCTTTTCTCTCACACAATCTTTTCTTTTGTAGCTCACAGTCTCTTTTCTCATACAATCTTTTCTCTCACACAATCTTTTCTTTTGTAGCTCACAGTCTCTTTTCTCATACAATCTTTTCTCGCACAACTCACACGATCTTTTCTCACAGCTCTCACAACCTTTACTATCACGCAATCGTTTCTTATACCCCATAAAATATCTTCTCTCCTACCTCACACTACCTACTATCTCACATGTGGACAAATGTCTTCCCTCACAACTCACACAATCCCGAATCTGCATATAAAATTCGTTTAAATCTCTCAACTCTCACTTTCATCATCTGTAGTTTACAAACTCATCACGTCAACAACGTGTACTCTCTCTCTCTCTCTCTCTCTCTCTCTCTAACTAAGATGATTGACAACTGGCACTTAAATATTAATAACGATAACATATGTGGGGCAGTTTTGGTAGACTTTAAAAAAGCATTTGATATGATAGATCACGCTATTTTAATTAGAAAACTAGAAACATCAAAAGTAAACCTTCAACTAGTGACGATAATTAAATCATTCCTGTCAGACAGAAAACATGTAGTTTCTTACAATAACTCTTGCTCATACCCAACCATAATAAATACCGGCGTTCCTCAGGGCTCTATTCTTGGGCCTCTACTTTTTGCCATATACATTAATGACCTTCCATTACACGTCGAACACGCATCCTGTGACCTATTTGCTGATGACTGTACTATCTACACGAGTGATACAAGTTGCAACACACTCGAACTATCGTTACAAAAAGATACAGACAATCTGATTAAGTGGAGCATCGGAAATCGCATGCTAATTAATATAATTAAAACAAAGTGCATGTTAATATCAACTAGACAAAAATTACAAAATTCTGAGAAAACAACACTTCAGATCTATATTGGTACCTCACCAATTGAAAACGTTAATGAACATAAAACTCTAGGAATAGTCGTTGACCAGCATCTTAATTGGAACTCACATGTTCATGCACTGACCAAGTAAACGGCACAGAAAGTTTACCAGTTAGCTAAAATCAAACATTTCCTAGATGAAGATGCACGAAAATTGTTCTATGTATCTCACATACAAACAAACCTTGACTATTGCTCCACAATCTGGGATGGTTGTTCTATGTCCAACACAAAAAGACTCCATTCACTACAAAAGCGTGCAGTGCGTCTAGTTTCTGACAACTGCCAAACACAGTGTGTAGATCTATATAAATATCTCAAAATACTGCCTCTAAGAAAGCGCTTTCTGTTCAACAAAGCTAAATTTGTTCACAAAATCCTGTCACAGAATGCTCCAACATATCAGTGGCCAATGTTCAAATACAGTGAAAGACGCAGTCAACGCCTTAACAAAATACAAGTGCCCAAGCCTAGGCTTGACTTATTCAAGAAAAGCTTAGCTTACTCTGCTGCTCATCTTTGGAACTATCTTCCACATTATCTAAAACATAACAACCTCAGTCCCTATTCATACAATCGTAAACTTTTCGAATACTTTATGAGTTCTGATTATCTGCCCCCCTAATATGATTATTTTTCCGAACAAATGGTATAATATCGAGTGTAGGTTTAATGATGATGTTAGTGCTTTTCAACATATTTTGTTTCATGGTAATACTTAGTTTGTACTTTTCAACATATTTTATTTCATGTTTATAATTAGATACTGTGAATGTGAGTATGCTATTATTTTACCTGTACAACGTTGAATTCCTTGAATTGATGGGTAAATTGTATGTGAGAATAAATGAAATCAGTATAAAAGACGGGAGAAAGGAAGGGCAGAATGTCAGACGGGCCTGCGTGCCCAATTCTCAACCCTTTGAAAATAAAGTTCGTTCGTTCGTTCGTTCTCTCTCTCTCTCTCTCTCTCTCTCTCTCTCTCTCTCTCTCTCTCTCTCTCAGTATAAAAGATGAGAGAAAGAAGGGCAGAATATTAGACGGGCCTGCGTGTCCAGTTCTCAACCCTTTGAAAATAAGGTTCGTTCGCTCAATCGTTTTCTCTCTCTCCCCGTGTTTCTCGCACTGTCTCTGCCTGAGACGATAAACTGCACATTCGTTGTAGAAGCATCAGCAGTGCGTAAATAAATAAATAAATCAGACACACCTGAACAAAGTGGCTCTGTGATGTCTGCAGCTCCGACGTTAGAAATGATCTTTCTAGAACTGGGGGTTCCCAAACTGTTTCAGTCCTCGAACACCCCCCCCCCTCCCCTCCCCCTCCCCCGGTTTTTAGTAAACTTTTCTGAACTCCCGATTCAATATGAGAGGAAATAAATGCTAAGTTTACCATGCATAAGCACATGAGAAAATAAGTAAACAAATACATTTTTTAAAGCTTTATTTGGTAGGTAGCAAACAGTTTTTGTTTGTTTAGTTTTAAGGACTATCTTCATTGTACACGGACAACTCCATCAGTGCTCCGATCTCCTCTCATAGATCACACAAGGAGGATCTCAGCACAGTGCACGAACTCCGTAGCACCGGCGAGAATCCCAATGTGTGTATATATGAATCATACATTCTATAAATATTTTTGTGGTGGGTAGGTTTCTAATTTTTAAATTTTGCCAGGGCCTACTCTTTACGATTTCCAACTGCCGTGGGATTTTTAATAAATAAGTAAATAAATAAATAAAGGTAATTAACAGGTACTCGTTGGACGTAAAGGGTGGCACTAGACAACAGAAAAGAAAATATAAGTGATAGGCTTACCGGGAATTGAACCTAGGACCAACCAGATGGCGCCATCGCCTTGCTGTGACAGTACATCGTGAATGGACGCTGAGCCAATTTCGCATCCCCCCAAAAAGTGCATTATTGGCTGAGGTCATTCTTATGACACTCACACAACTATGGTATAGTACCCGTGGACTACCCAGACAGTTTTAAAGACGCAATCACTAATATAACTTTCCTACCAGCTTTCCTATGGGATTTTTAACGTGCGCAACTTGCACACGGGACATGCTAATTTTTCGCCCTTATCCCAGAAGGCTAGCTATCCGATCTCACTGCCCACGAGACCGGAAGGGGGAGGGGGGGCGGGGAGTATGACATCATGAGGACCACTGGTTCTGAAAAAAAAAAATTCCATAAATTATATTCCTTCAACTGGGAATCGAACCCGGTACCTCTAGAATTCGAGGCGGACGCCATACCTCTCAGTCACAGTTTTAAATATCATAAAGTTGTTAAAAGGTTAACGGAATACAGTCAAATAAATAAGTGCGACCCTTGATTCTGTTTCTGGTCAACCAACAGTTTAATTCTTGGTACAGTTTTTGAAAGAGATACCTAAATGTCTTGTTTATCCTCCAGTTTGATTCTTTCACTGAGAACACACCTGAGTCGTCTCTCTCGAATCCACAACTTGTTTTAATTGTGTGCACTGACATTACAAAATTTAGAATTTGTCAGCTCCGACCACACCGCGGGAGCCGCGGTAGCATAGTGGTTAGTGCACTGGCTTCCTAGCTCAGTGGTCTATGGTTCGATCCCCAGACGAGGTGGGATTTTTTTAGGCCGCAAATGGCTCCTGGGTCGACCCAGCCCCAACTGGGTACCAGAGCAACTCTGGAAAGATTAAGGCGGTCGGCGTGATGCTGACCACGTCACCCCTAGTGTGCCGATGGTCAAGAACATATGAGCCTAACACCATATTCCCAATATGCCTCAATGGGCGTGTAACGGGATCCTCCCTCCCCGACCACACCATAAGGTAAAGGTAGTCCCATAGCAGATACTGCCGTAGGAGAGTAAAGTGTTAGAGACCACTATACTAGGTCCAGATTTGAGAGGTGGGGTGACTAGTTCCCTTCCTCGCTGCTTTTTCCTTCCCTAACTCAAAGAGCAGAGTCAGGTACCCATTTACAGCTGGGTAGACTGGACCGTGTCGGTACCGCGATTCGAACCCGACATCTTTTGCCCGCGAGAGACCAGCGCTCAAACCACTCTGTCAATCGGACGCTCGGCCACAACGTATGCCACGCAAAAAAATCACTTGAACAGAATCCAACCACAACACACTCCAGGGTGCCAGCTGTAAACTTACCCCTATGATACTGTTGACCACTACCTCGCTGGACTCAACGATGTTAGGAAATGCTCCTTCCTCCGAGGCCAGATAAATGAAACTCTTTATATGGAGCGAAGCAACAAGTTCCAAAACAATGCAGTCAGCGACCCATAGCTTGACTGCTTGCGTCAGGGTCAGCGAACCAGAGCTGACCAAGACCCTACTCCACCTCCAAGTGGTGGTCCTGGAAACAGGCTGCATCACTGCAGTCTGGCTGAGTGAGTAGGGATCGAAGAGGGAAGGCTAACCCGGTCCCAAAAAATGCCGTGCGGAAGTCGGATGTGTCGGCCGAAAGGCGCAAATATCGACGCTTTGCTGTAAACGGGCATAACGCAAACAACGTCCTTTTCAGGACGAACGAGGAAGAAGAAGAAACACAACAGATACTGCTTCATGGCAAAGGGCATGGTTCCCAACCTTTATTTCGCGGACCACTAATGGTCCGCGGCGCATTATCAGGTGGACCGCGGTTGCGTTATCGATTTGGTATTAAGTGCTTTGATCCTTCCTACGTGTTTAGTGATCGTATATTATTTGCGATACTTTGTTATTACCAACTTATTGTTATTGAAAATAAGCCTAGTCATCTATTGAATAAAAACAGTTAAGTGTTTATGGCATTGCGATATTGCATATAAGCTGGTGGTCCGCAACTTATATGTAGTTCGAAAACTGGTCCTTAGATGTAAAAAGGTTGGGAACACTGGCATAGGGCCGAAGGGCGATGGCCCGAACGCCGCTGAATCTATAACAACAACTAAATATCTTGCAACCCCATGCTAAGCTTCTCAAACCATAGGCGTCCCCCAGACTGAGAACCCCCGTTCAAGAAGAAAGGTTCTCTGTCTATACTTGATGAACACGTGAACTTTGGTGTTTAGAAAGAGGCGATAAATTGTTGTATAACAACCGTAGATAATGTCAGTTTAGAGCCCCTGATTACGGATTCTCGTCGTCATCATTACTATCATCAGCATCATCACCTTCATCATCAACGCTGTATATCAAAAGCAAAGCAGGTTACGCTTTTATCATTATACGTAAACTGTTTATTAAGTCCGGACGTAATGTTGATAGTGGGACAAATGTTCCAGATAAAATCCGGACGTAATGTTGATAGTGGGACAAATGTTCCAGATAAAATCCGGACGTAATGTTGATAGTGGGACAAATGTTCCAGATAAAATCCGGACGTAATGTTGATAGTGGGACAAATGTTCCAGATTAAGTCCGGACGTAATGTTGATAGTGGGACAAATGTTCCAGATAAAATGGTACAGGTTTATGGATGAACTAGGGGACTGTGTGAGAGTTGTTTCAGCTTTCACAATTCCCTCAATACAAACACTATATACAAACACTATATACAAACGGATTTGGAAATAAATAAAGCACATTAGAACACACACACAAAAAAAAAGTTGAAGCAGGTGTGACGGTAGTTTTCCGGGTTCGCGCGTCCTACACTAAAAAAAATAATATATATTTACTATTTAAAAACAAATTAGGAAACAAATATAAAATAACAAAAATCATAAATGAAGTAGTTAGCGCTTGCCTCTAGTGGCAAAGTTACCGGTATCAGGGATCGAAACCTGGTAGCACGTCGTTCCAGTCTATTCAGCTGTAAATGGGTACCTGACTGCACTTGAATTAGGGAAGGCAAAGGCAGCGATGAACGAAATTGATCACCTTACCCCAAAAAAATCTGGACCAAGTATTTGTGAAGTCTTTAATATTTCATTTCTCATCCGCAATATCTGGTATGGGACTTTGTTTTTTGTTTTGTTTTCCAAAAACTGATTTATATTTTCAAAGTATCCACGAATATAAAGTAACAATTTAAAAGGGGAATCAAGTATTTTTGTTTGTTTCCTAAAAACTAAACTGTGCTTTCGAAGAATCCAAACACACTTTCCCAGCTATGGATGGTTGTCTAAAACTCAGGAGATCAGTAAAGAAACACTGGCATAGTATAGTAGTAGCCCCCTTCAGTCATAACTGACTATGGGAATGCGCCCCTGAGGTGATAGCCCTAAGCGCCCCCCCCCCCTTCCTGGTGTACCTTTCGGCGTGACAAGTTATAATAATTTTTCCGTTGCGAAAGCTGACGGAGCATGGAGCCACCACTGTAGCTGGTGCACTTGCTGGACGCCTGTACCAAGCAGTCACGTGCTCTTGCAGAGGTGGCTTCTGTGGTAATTTATTTTACATGATGAGGTTGCCATCCCCCTTGTACAACCTCATATCAGTTGCCTTCTACGACATGCCTGAGGGTGTAGTAGTCGTATTCCTTCGTTGTTTCTTCAGACAGGGCCGCTTGGTAAGTTTTAGTTGGTATTATTCTTTAGCCAACAGTATCAGCATCATCATCACCACCATCATCAAGTTCATCCCCACAACCATTATCATCATCATCACCACCACCATCATCATCACCATCATTATCATCATCACAACCCCATCATCGTCATCATCATCATCATCATCATCATCATCACCACTGTCATCATCACCATCACCAACATCATCAAGTCCATCACCACAACCATCATCCTCATCATCACCACCACCATCATCACCATCATTATCATCATCACAATCCCATCATCGTCATCATCATCACCACTGTCATCATCACCATCACCATCGCCATCATCATAACCATCGTCATCATCATCACGCAAATCATCATCATCACCACCATCATCTTCATTACTACCATCATCATTATCATCATAATCACCACCATCATCATCACTACCACCACCATCCCCATCATCACTACCACCATCATTATCATCACCACCATCATCATCATCATGATCATCATCATCACCACCCCCATCATCATCACTACCACCACCATCATTATCATCACCACCACCATCATCATCACCACCATCATCATCATCACCACCATCATCCTCATCAGCACCATCATCCTCATCACCACCATCATCATCACTACCACCATGATCATCATCACCACCACCATCATCATCATCACCACCCTCATCATTATCATCACAGCAATCATGATCATCAACACCATCATCAAAACCACAATCATCACAATCATCACCAACACCTTCATAATCATCATAACCACCATCATCATCAGCACAACCATCATCATCATCATCATCACTACCATAATCACCACTATCACCATCACCATCATCAGCATTACCACCACCATCATCACCATCACCACCACCATCACCACCACTACCATCATCCTCACCAACACCATCATCACCACCACCATCATCACCACTATCACCACCCTCACCACAACCATCATCCTCACCGCTACCATCAAAATCGTTATCCTTTCCAGCTTTCCACGAAACATCGGTTTTCAACAAAACAGACCAGGCCATTCTACTCTTTTGCCATCAGTCATACCAGGTCACAAGATCATTAATGGGGAACTGATAGAAAGAACCAGGCAAACGCCAGTAGAACAGAAACGCGAAGAGAAGATGATGACGTCATATAGAAGAAAACCAGTTGATATCGTTACAAGGTAGTCCAGCTTATGGAACTCCCAGTATACGAGAAATAGAGTGAAACAAAAACAAAATTGTTTAAGACAACTTGAGATAAGACATGACAAGAAGACACTGAAAGATGGTGAACAGATGAATGTGAACAGATGAATGTGAACAGATGAATGTGAATAGATAGTTACGATGATCACCACTGATTTGGGTACATGAAGTGCATTCAAGTTTCCAAGAACAGGGTCAATTGCAGGGGTTTGACAGTGTTGTGTAATGAGTAAAATAAGTAGAAGAAAAATCAGACCTTACCAGGACAAGGTCAACAACAAAAACACCACATTTGGCTAGCTATATGTCAGCGTCAGTGTAAATTGCTGACTTGTTACATGACATATTGTGCTAGAATTGCGGTTTGACAGGACGTGTCTTTGTTGGCTGGACAAGCATCGTGGCTCATATTTATCTCACTGACTCAAGTTATTTTGTTTCAAGCTATGCTGGGGGCAACAACATCGAGGGGAGATGAACACGAGACCTGGACTAGATAAGAGATGGAAACGTTGTCTGCAGCAGATAACCGCTGAGGATGATGTAGATAAACGGGGAGGGAGAGACACACACACACATAGAGAGAGAGAGAGAGAGAGAGAGAGAGAGAGAGAGAGAGAGAGAGAGAGAGAGAGAGAGAGAGAGAGAGAGAACTAAAAAAACGAAAGAACTTTATTTTCAAAGAATTGGGCACATCTGACATTCTGCCCTTCCTTTCTTTCATTTTTTACAGAATTTTTTTATTCGTACATGCATTTTTACATATCAAGAGAGAGAGAGAGAGAGAGGCAGAGAGGTAGAGAGTAAGAGAGAACGACATTAGAAAAGCAATACAAATGTTCCGGTAAGTAGAAAGCTATGAGACGTGACAATGATAGTTGAGAAAGATGAAGGAGAAGTATATAAACGTGAATAATGAAGTGTTACGACTGAGTGAAAGATTGGACGAATAAGAGAATGACAGAAGAGAATAATAATGAGGATATAAAGGAAGAATGAAAGTTCAACATGACTGAATACACTAAAGGAGTTAAAGAATGATAGACGGGAAGAACAGACAAATAAAGTAATGATGAAGTAGAGTGACAGTCACGAGAACTATAGATAGGAATAACAGAAAAAGGTGTTATAATGGTGAAGCAGAATAAAGTTACGAACGAACAAACGAACTTTATTTTCAGAGGGTTGAGAATTGGGCACGCAGGCCCGTCTGACATTCTGCCCTTCCTTTTGGCATACACGCAGACAGAAAATTATTCCAAAAAAATAAATAAATAAATGGAATAAAGATATTCTAAATGTACTTAATTTATCATCATTTTCATTTGCACACCTTGAACAGCATGAGGCACCACTGTAGATCGCCCCCCTTGCACGACGCCTGCATCAAAGCATTCATGTGCTCTTTTGGTTTCTGTGGCATTTTTTTCCATAATGAGGATGCTAGACCCCCCCCCCACCCCAGCCCCTCCCCCCATGCACAACCTCACATTAGTACGACATGCTTGAGAGTGCTGTAGGCCTTACTCTTTATTTGTTTCTTCAGAGACCCCCGGGAGCTGCACGTGGTAAATGTCTAACTGTATTGGCTTAAAAACTCATACTTGGCAAAGGTCAAGGAGAATTTCTTACGTTACGGCCGCTACGCATTCGTCATGGGCAAGCCAAGAAACACGGGAGAGAAAGAAGGCGAGAACTAAGTTAAACCCATTAAAAATCATCAATATATATAAAATCCCAACTTTTTCTGTCACTAATGCTAAGGGATGCAACTTTGGTTGAAAGTTAGACATTAAATGTATTGTTTCCCTTATATGTACTCTCCCGAAAATAGTAACACTCGATAAAGAAAAGCGTGCAAATGACGGTGTGCAAATAACATTTTTATATGAATGTGTGATAGGTATTGGTGCTTTTGAATTTAATTCCCGTCTTAAGACGGGCTTTGACACTAGTAGGTAAATAAAAATGATACGGCTGGAAAACGGAAGTACCTGGAGATCATCCTCATTATTTTCCTTTACGTTCCCATGGAGATATCACTGTAGAGCTAGCTCCCTTGCAAGAAGTCTGCAAAAAGCATTCACCAGCTCTTGTAGCGCTAGTTTCTGTAGCAGTGTTTTATACATGATGAGATTACCAGCCCCCATGTACATCCTCACATTAGTCCCCTTTTACGACATGCCTGAGTGAGCAGTCGTCATATTCTTTCTCATGTACATTAATAGCTAAGGGAAATGACGATAATAAAGGCGATGAAAGGATAATTTCGAAAGAAGAACGAGCGAATGAGTTGTCGATCAGTTGATTAACAAAATTACGGACCTTGATGTGACTTCTCCAAGCGCTATACTCATCTCGTTTCATTAAAAATTTGCTTCGATCCCTCTGTGACATCATGCTTCATTCACACAGAGAGAATTAACGTAGGAGGAAGGAAGGGGAATCGAGAAATGAAGAGAGGGGTAAGGATAAATGTAATAAGCGTAAAAGTATCCCGTTCCCTTGTCCCTGGAAACACGTGACATATAATTAATTAAAGCGTCTACACCAGCGGTTATCAACTTTTCTTGGCCCTCGCACCCCCAAAGCTTTTAGTTAATCTTCCCGTGCCCCTTATTCCTATGTGTGAGGAAATATATTCTAGAGTTTACCATGCATACGTACATAAAAAAGGTGAAGGATCCCGTTACACGCCCATTGTGGAATATTGGAAATATGGTGTCAGACCCATATTTTCTTAACCATCGGCACACTAAGGATGATGTGGTCAGCATCACGCCGGCCGCCTTAACCTTCCAAGAGTTGCTCTGGTACCCTATTCATGAGGCTGGGTCGACCCCGGAACCGTTTGCGGTCTACAATATCCCACCTCAACTGGGGATTGAACGATATACGTACATAAGAACATAAATAAACAGAATAATAATTAATTGTTTTCATGAAGAAAACTATATTCGGTACATAACAATATACTTGAGTATTATAAAGTTGTTAAATATTTATCAGAACAGTCAATAAATTAATCAGTTCCTTTATTATGTGTTTCTTTGTCAACCAGCAGTTTTATTCTTGGTACACTTTTTGTAATGTGATACTCGCATATCATGTTGAGCCTCAGGTGTGTTTCTTGCTTTGGATTCTCTCTCCAATCCACATCTTCCCCCCTCTAACACAACTACATTTTGAATATTTCTGTAGTATAATATTATTTACCAAATATCCACCAAACCCTCGTGACAAACTTCCCATACACCTTGGGTATGCACACCACAGTTTGAGAAGCCCTGTTCGACACAGAACTGAAAGAACACGTGATAATTTTTACAGGGCTCAGCAAAGGTCATGGCGTTAGTCTATTTTTATTGGCCATGCATTGTGAAGAGAAAAGTTGATACACATTATCTTTTTTCCTATTTCGTTCTTCATTTTGCTTAAGGAGCGTGGACTAGCACTGCGAATTTCTCGTGCACGAAGCCTGCGTCAAGGCATTAACGTGCGGTAACAGTAATGGCTTCTGCAGTAATTCGTTTTATATGATGATATACTATATATGACAAATGTCGGGGTGTTGGGGGGAAGGGGTTGTCGCATGCTGGAATTCTAGGCGTGTATACATTGCTTGGACAGAGAGACAGCGCTAGCTTGGCCATGTCCGCCGCATGGAAATTGGTCGCATCCCGAAAGATATCCTCGGCGGACAGCTGACAGATGGCAAAGGAACAGTTGGGCGACCGCAGCTGAGATTCTTCTTCTTCTTCTTCTTCTTCTTTGTTCGTCATGAAAAGGACGTTGGTTGCGTTGTGTCTGTTTACAGCAAAGCTGCGATATTTGCGCCTTTCGGCCGACACATCCGACTTCAGCACGGCATTTTTGGGACCGGGTTAGCCTTCCCTCTTCGATCCTTACTAACTCAGCCAGAATGCAGTGATGCAGACTGTTTCCAGGACCACCACTTGGAGGTGGAGTAGGGTCTTGGTCAGCTCTGGTTCGCTGACCCTGACGCAAGCAGTCTAGCTATGGGTCGCTAACTGCATTCCTCACTGTTGACGCATCTTAGGTCCCCAGCTGAGATTCAAAGATGTATGCAAGAGAAACATGACGGCACTGGACATAAATCCAGCAACCTGAGAGGATGAAGTTACCGATCGCACCAAGTGGCGATGCAACCTACGGCGTAACTGTCGCAGAGTGAAGATATTTGCCTATTAAAAATTTTCTGTCCTTCCTGTATATTGCTTTATTTTCTGCCTATCCTAAGTTTCTGAAAAAATGTTTCTCACGCACTTGCCTTTTTTCCACCTTAACCCAGGTGAAGCTTCAATCAACCCGTTCACGTCTGTTAGGATTTTCCAGACTCGGCTGTCTAGAAATTTATGGCCTGTCTTCTTCCCCCTTTGTTAATACTTCTGAGTTCGGAACCACCGCACGTACAAGTGACATTCAATATGCAAACTAATTTGCGGCGATACTTTTGGCTATCGTGGGAACGTTTAAAATGTAGCGGGTAAAGCGAAAATGCGATGGTCGCATCCCAAAAGATATCTTCTACGGACAATTAGCAGATGGCAAGAGAACAGTTGGGCGACCACAGCTGAGGTTCAAAGATGTGTGCAAGAGAGATATGAGGGCACTGGACATGGATCCAGCAACATGGGAGGATAAAGCTGACGATCGCACTAAGTGGCGATGCTATTTACGGCGCCACCTCAGATTGGGCGAAGAGAGGCTCACACAAGAAGCAGAGGTGGGGAGAAAACGTCGAAAGGAGCACCAGGAAAATAAGCAGCTGAGGGCTGTCACCTCAGGGGCGCATTCCCATAGTCAGTTATGACTGAAGGGGCTATTATTATTATTATTATTATTATTATTATTATTATTATAAAAGCGAAAATAATTCTTTCTTTCTTTAAGAAACTAGTTTTTAGACTTCACTTGGTGATAAGCATACTGAAAGAGAAAGACGCACTTCTTAGTCTTGTAGAGTAAAACTGTGCATAGGGAGACTTGAGTTAAACAAACAAAGTGCCCTCTAGTTTAGCTTACAGAAGCTATAAATTCCGGAGCGCGTATGTATTAGCTATTCCAGATTCATAATTTCAATGATCATTTTACTTTTCAATGTTTGTAACATTAATGTATGAGCATATTATTATGAATGCTGGAAGGAATGAACGGTGGAAAGCAAAGAAGGATTCTCTAGCGCGCCCTCATGTGACCCTTGTTCTTGTGTATGTACATGGACTGGTCAGCTAATTCATTCACAGCAGACAGGAATGTTTAAGAATGGACTGACCTATTTTAGGAACGAGACGCATGCATGGATACCAACATGCCTACGCTTGACACTGCTTAAATTGTTTATGTAGTAATCTGCGTTTTGCAGCAGAAGAGTAGTTACACATGTATTTTTGTTTTGTCTAACAGATTTATGCAGTGCAAGTCTTGTCTCTTATTGCTGAAAAGAGGTTACCTTGGGCCAGTGGCCATATAGTCCTCGTCCACTAGTCACAATAATTCCCTTCAATTATTTCAAGTATTTCAAACATTCTCAACACCAAAATGGGTACCAGAGCAACTCTGGGAAGGTTAAGGCGGCCAGCGTGATGCCGACCACATCACCCCTAGTGTGCCGACGGTCAAGATAATATGGGCCTAACACCATATTCCCAATAAGCTTCAATGGGCGTGTAACGGGTTCCTTTACCTTTTTTTTTTTCAACACCAAACCTCACCCTACCATACTCCACCCATTTTAACGCTCCATCCCACCTTTGGAAGCAAATTCGTTATTTGTGGATATCGCATCAACTGTGGATACGTTACACCTTTCTTGGATTTATAAAAATCGTGTTCAGATTATGTGCCCTTTGTGGATACCTTATTCTAACAGTGAAGTCGTTACACCAATCTTGGATTTATAAAACCGTGTTCAGATTCTGTGCCCTTTGTGCATACCTTATTCGAACAGTGAAGTTAATTTCAAGCATTGGATTACGTTATATTTATCCAAGAGAACCCCAGGATATAAGTTGTTTCCAACATTCACACCAAAGGAACAAAGGAACAAACATTCATTTACACACAAACAGTATTTCACATATTTTCCAGAAAAAGCCTATCAGGCCTGCCGGGCACTTTACTAACACAATTCATTCATAATCCTTGTTTTCACTATTGGTGTAATAATTTTTTTCTTCTTTAAAATCATCAAAATTGTTGTGAGTTTGTTTTCTCGTGATAATCTTTATTATTATGTGCTGTAAAATCCTTATTGATTTATTTACATTTCTAAATTGAAATAAATTGAGTTAACCTCGATAGGATTGTTCGTTCAGTTCAGACTACCAAATCCTCAATCTAACTTTACTTCTTTACCCTACTATTTGTGAGTGACACAGTGTGTGCAAAAGAGTAATATTGTCGCCAGAGAAAACAAGAAGAGCTGTGTGTGTGGTTTTCTTAGTGAAGAACTCACTGACTCAGCCTGTGCCTTCTGCCTATCTCTCTTGAGCACCACTATCACACGTCCGTGTGCACTATTGTCCATCACGCCTATACAGCTGTCAAGCTTACCTACTATTAATTATATTTTCATGCGACAGTAACCTCAGATTGGACTAGAAAAAGCCCTCACAACAAGCAGAAGAGAGGAGAAAACGTCGAAAGGAACACCAGGAAAATAAGCAGCTGAGGGCTGTCACCTCAAGGTCGCATTCCCCTAGTTAGATATGACTGAAGGGGCTATTATTATAATAATATATATATATATATATATATATATATATATATATATATATATATATATATATATATATATATATATATATATATATATATATATATATATATATATATATATATATATATATATACATACAGGTATTGTCACATTCCTAATTTACTTTAAGCAGAAGAACTACGGTGAAATCCTACTTGCATAAATATTTACGTGTGATGAGTGCAGATGTGATGAAAGGGAAATGATCTTGGGAAATACGTGTTGAGTAGAGTTAATTTTGGGTTAGAGTACTTGCTTACAGATTGGTATGGATTTGTTTAAAGATATCTCCTCTTGGTTTCGTGGAAGACAGTATGTCAGATAGCAGGTGAACTCTGGTCATAATGTACTGTTTCTGTACTGGTTTTAAGTGATGTGTGAATAGCTCTCGCGGCTAGTGTCCGCAGGGATTTTTGAGAGGAGTGTTAAGAGAACGGTAGATTCTCGTGACTGTGTGAACGGGGTGTGTTCCCGTGGGTTCAGTGTGTGCAGGGTTTTTGACTGAGGTGGTCAGCCCTAAGGTGTTTTTTGGATAATGTATGCCTGCGCAGGGCTATAGAGATTTTGTAGGCCTTGATTATTATATATCTGCCGTAGATGCAGTATTTGTGCACTGATGTGAAGTATAGAGATTTTGTAGGCCTTGATTATTATATATCTGCCGTAGATGCAGTATTTGTGCACTGATGGGAAGTATAGAGATTTTGTAGGCCTTGATTATTATATATCTGCCGTAGATGCAGTATTTGTGCACTGATGTGAAGTATAGAGATTTTGTAGGCCTTGATTATTATATAACTGCCGTAGATGCAGTCTTTGTGCACTGATGTGGAGTAGAGATTTTGTAGGCCATGATTATTATATAACTGCCGTAGACGCAGTCTTTGTGCACTGATGTGAGGAGTAGAGATTTTGTAGGCCAGGATGTGTAAGGGCCGTATGGTGTGTTAACTACATTATGAAGATTCATGTTTCGATGTAACTGTATTCGTCTAGATCTACGTGATGTTATAATTGTAATAAACCATGGTTAAAATATCATCAGCCGTTTATAACCGTCTATGACTTCTACGTGCGTACCTGTGTCCTGTGAGTGACTGTCCCAAAACACGCTCACCGTCTTCACCATAAAGACATCCACCATAATTATCTATACATATAACATTTGGTGGACCAAATCAACGGGTCGTAACACCCACATTACATTCGCGTGACAAGAGAGGAAATTAGGTCAGATTCTGGACCAGTCATTACAAGTGGGAACACTGAACTGTGTTATGTTTGGCTCTGTGTGGGCGTGGCTTAATTTAACTGTACACAGGTATCAGCTGACTGCGCATATCCATCCTCATATCTTGGCGTGTGTAGCAACTAAACTAACGTTATCAGTTGGTTTCGATATCAAATAGCTGTTATCTGATAGCGACATTGATGCCATAATTGTTACAGTGCTTGTTCCAGTCTTTCCATATGCAGATTCAACTATAGGTGCAGTATTTTGGAGAGTTCGTCTGCACTTATACCTCAAATGACAACTTGCAGAGTTGCTGTGATCGGTTCCTGTCGTCTGATGCATTGTTGAGGACATACTGTACATTGGCAGAGATCTGAAGACAAGAGAGCTTAGTCCTTCTACTTTTCTGCAGTGGAGTGTTTTAACGTTAGAACTTTGTGATATCCAGTGTGTTAGCGAAAGGGTCAGGATTACCTTCAGTTAAGTGCTTTTGTTGTGTGTAAATGTTGCCACTTCTGTCCATGTCAACGAGCCTCAATCTGCACTATCCTATTCTATTGATAACTATTGTTGTTGTTGTCGATAATTATATCGATTAATTATAGAATATGATGATGTACAGGGATTGATGATACAATATTTGAGATCTAAACTTGATTTGGTATAATGAAAGTTTAATTAAGACATATATGGTTGACTAAGTAAACAAGTCACAATGGATTCTGATACAGATCCGGAGGATATGAGACCTGTATTAGAGTATCTGTTTCAGGAAGGGACAGATTGTCAGAGATTAAAAAGCCCAGAGCTTGAGTCACATGTTATAGACAGGTTTTTGGTTTGTGCATCAAGAGCTCTAAGAGAGTTTGCTGAGGAGAATTTTCAGTCTCATCCTCATTTAATGATGGCTAAAGAGTTAGCGCATTTGCTACTTTGGGAATTTCGTGGATTTGTGTGCAACTATGTTAATGTTAAACACGATCACATAAGGAAGGGAATACAAAAGATGATTCAATACGGCATTTCTGATGATCAGGAGAAGGAGTTAAAAGAGAAGAAGCAAATAGGAGATATAAAACAAAGTACACAGGAGAAAAGGGAAAGTTGCTTAAAAAGTACTACTGAAGTGAATAAGCTACAGGAAAAAGTGACTAAACTTACAGGTGATTTATGTAAATCTAATTCTGAGCTTGCTGGTGTTCGAGCAAAATTAGACTCGGCATTAGGCAAAATTAAGGAGATGGAAGCTCAGATGGGAAAAAAATGGCGAAGTTAGAAATCTGACTCAAGAAGTTCAAGAGAAGACGGAGATTTGTGGAAAATTAGAAGTTCAGATTAAGAAATATGAGAAGTTGTGTAATGAAACACTTATTGATCTGTTAAGTGACGATGAGATTTGTGGTCGCCAAATTAAAGAAAAGGATACTATATCCCTAGAGAAGGTTGATACGCTTACGAATAGTCATGATATTGAGATTGAGAGGGTTGATAAAGAGAGAGTGAAAGAGTTAATGATGGAGAAAGACAAATTGATTAAAATTGAAAATTTGTTAGCAGAGGAAAGCTGCAAGGTCTTAAAAGCTGATAGTTTAAACAAAAGATTAAGTGAACAGATTGCACTTAGAGACATTGAGATTGCAGAAGCAAGAAGAAGAATATATGGTCTGCTTGACGTAGTCTTGAATAGCAATACGTGGTCTTCTGTCAATGGTGACAGGGATAGACAGAAAGTTTCGTATCATCAGACCACAAAAGCAAAAAGTCAGCCTCAGACACTTTTTGCACATTCTAAGGTCGAGAATAGTGGACGTGTATCTTTTCGGGGAAGATATAACTTTCAGCGCACTACCAATGATATTTCCAATAATATTGTTTCTTGGCGACAGTCCAACAAAGAGAATTCTACAGTAATAGGCAGTCCTGTAGATAAGGAAAGAAACAGTGCTAAATCTCAAGTCAGTGTGTTAAAAAACCAACAGCGTATTTATTGACAGATCTGATAAGTTGGTTACAAGTAACAAACATACTACTGCTTGTTCCATAAAGGAAACAGATGTTGTGAAAAAAAATAAAGAGATTGTCAAACCTTCTAGTCATACCCAGTCAAGGCAGTGTGACTCATTTCTTAAACACATTGCTACAAGCAAAGAAAAAAATAATTTTGATAGGAGACATAACCCTAAGGTTATAAAGTACCAAGGGAGTTCATCCTACGGTAACGTTTCTTCTCCTAAAAACAAGAAAAAATGTGACAGATCTCAACATTGTGATTCTAAAAGTTTAGGAAACTATAGCAGAAGTAATTATATGAAAGTTTATGAATCTGGTAATAATTTTTCTGCTAAAAAGCCAGTTATATCGGGTGGACATTGTTATCTGGGAAGAAGTATTAAGAATAACTATTGTAACTGGGATTTAAATCAGTACAACGGTGTTAATAGAGCAAATAACAATGCTCTCAAAAGAAATTATACAGATCGCAACCAGGTTAACTGTGCTCCACATAAGAGCAAGATTATTAGCAATCAGAGTAATAGGAACGGTAATAGGTTCTTAAATGCTTTTGCTTGTCATGCTGATAGATTTGAGAGATCATCTCGGTCTTGTGAAGGTAGTAAATTTTTTTCAGCCTACCGCACTGACAGCTGTGAATTATAGGTCAGGTTGTCCCTGGGACGTCTATGTCGTCTGCTATGTGACGAGAGTTGTTGACATCGCAGGAGGGCCACAACCTTACACCACGGAGTTCGGGTAATTGTAAAGTGAATTTTCCGTGTTCACTCATAATCTTACCATGGATTAAAATAGATATTTTCATTTGTATTGTCTCACAGCGAGCGACTTTGCGAGCGGAGTCACCATTCTAATTTGACATTACCTGCGAGAGATATAGATCACTATGTACCATTTATCCATTCAAGCGAGCCTAGCCAGTACGTTAACCCACCGTGTCATGATGTCACCTTGCGTGTTGATGAGATGTTCGCAAGACCTCTAAGGAATTTTTTTTGGTTTTTTTTTTTTTCAAGGTCCTGTTTATTTTTTGTTCTGTTTACAAACACTGAATGTTATTGTATAGAACTTCATATGTTGTTAATGAAATATTATGTAATCTTTGTAACATTTGATTGCCATAATGTTTTGGTTGTTACATATGTGACTGTATTTTAATTATGCATTAAATAATTTCTATGCTCAAACTTATTTACTGAGACAATGTAATAGTCATTTTCATAGATAGTCCTGAGTGTTTTTATGCACTACTTAAAATTTTGGTTTTGTCTTTCATCATGGGTTTCATACCATGTTTAGTTAACATATTTATATACAAATTATTTGAATTAATTGTTTAGTGAAAGGTAATTTTAAACATAACTTGTATGTATTATTAATGATTTTGCGTTGAAGTTAAGGACGTATTCTGAAACTTGGTTTTCATTTTTTCTAAATTATGACATTTGATAATTTAAACGATTCGATTTTTTGTCAGCTAGAATTAACTTAAATTTCCTATTAAATTAAGTGGGTAGAATTAACAGCGACGGCTGATACTCGTGATCATTTACAGAATTTAAATATCTGATTATAATACATAGTTAAGATAAATAATATTACACTTATATATTTATAACTTTGTAAGCAGTTCAACAGTTTATTACCCAATGGGACGTTTCTTTAATGTATTTTTTTTTAAAAAAGAAGAGAAAAAAAAAAACTTACACGTTTTGATGTGTGTCTATTTAAAGATAAGATTATTTTTATGTTACTCAGCTAATTTAATTGTTAGTTATTAATTATAGCTACATATTACTTAGAAATAAAAATACTATTTTTATTTAACCTAACGATAAGAAACATTTTTTGTATTGTACCTTTTTTTGGAAAATGTGTTTTGGACATTGTGATATTTATTATTTTTTTTTTCTGCGCCAGCGCTAGATTGTATGTTAAGGTTACTATTATGTAGTGACATTAATTCTTTGAAAATGTTTTGATGTTCGGATGTATTTTTTGGTATTTAGCGCTTGACTATGCGTCAATGCAAAACTTGTGTTAGCGTTAATATTTTTGTTTGGATGATATTTGATGTAATTTATTTTTAGTTATGTATAAGCTTTTAATTTAGTTAAATTACTTATTATGCTGTGCTTGTCATAAGCTTTCTTTTTTGTGTTAGTATATAAATATACTTTAGCATTTTTGTATTTTACAATACGTTGTTACATTTAGATAGTTATTGTTAGGTGTTGTTACCAACTTTCTTTACATTTGCATCTTTACTGTCATCTCTCTTTGTTGACTATTCGTCATTTCTTTACATCTTTTCTGTTGTCTTTTCAATATTGTCTGATATTTTGTTTATGCTTCCGTGTTTCATCTTTGATGTAATTCATACTTCTTGTATATTTTTTTTCGTGTTACGCTATTTATACTTTCATTCTTTGTAGTGTTAAATTAATTATATGACTTTAGATAATGTAATTAGTTCTTATAATTCTATTTGTTTTACATGTATGGAATTGTTGTCTTCATTGTCATCTTATGATTCTATTTGATTCTTATCATATTCCCATTTCATATTTTGTCTTTTCTCGTATGATAATTTATTTTCTGTTTAGTTTGTACTATGTATACTTAACTTGGGTTTTGTATTAGATTAATTTTTATTTTGGTATGTTTGAATGATTATGTTGGATGATTTAGTCGTTATCTTACGTTTATTGATGATATTTTTGTAGATGTACTGCGTTGTCTTGTCATAGGTACATTTTTGTAGGTATTTGATAGAACTTCACTAATTTTAAAATTTTTGGGAATTAATTTAAGAGATATTTGATATAACTTCATTGACCGTTAAATTTTTGGTAGTTAATTTTTGTACGTATTTGATATAACTTCATTGACCGTTAAATTTTTGGGAGTTAATTTTCAACAACAAAAAAAAAAATGATATAATCATTTTTTTTTCCCTGGGAGTGTGGCAAACTGATGAGTGCAGATGTGATGAAAGGGAAATGATCTTGGGAAATACGTGTTGAGTAGAGTTAATTTTGGGTTAGAGTACTTGCTTACAGATTGGTATGGATTTGTTTAAAGATATCTCCTCTTGGTTTCGTGGAAGACAGTATGTCAGATAGCAGGTGAACTCTGGTCATAATGTACTGTTTCTGTACTGGTTTTAAGTGATGTGTGAATAGCTCTCGCGGCTAGTGTCCGCAGGGATTTTTGAGAGGAGTGTTAAGAGAACGGTAGATTCTCGTGACTGTGTGAACGGGGTGTGTTCCCGTGGGTTCAGTGTGTGCAGGGTTTTTGACTGAGGTGGTCAGCCCTAAGGTGTTTTTTGGATAATGTATGCCTGCGCAGGGCTATAGAGATTTTGTAGGCCTTGATTATTATATATCTGCCGTAGATGCAGTATTTGTGCACTGATGTGAAGTATAGAGATTTTGTAGGCCTTGATTATTATATATCTGCCGTAGATGCAGTATTTGTGCACTGATGTGAAGTATAGAGATTTTGTAGGCCTTGATTATTATATATCTGCCGTAGATGCAGTATTTGTGCACTGATGTGAAGTATAGAGATTTTGTAGGCCTTGATTATTATATAACTGCCGTAGATGCAGTCTTTGTGCACTGATGTGGAGTAGAGATTTTGTAGGCCATGATTATTATATAACTGCCGTAGACGCAGTCTTTGTGCACTGATGTGAGGAGTAGAGATTTTGTAGGCCAGGATGTGTAAGGGCCGTATGGTGTGTTAACTACATTATGAAGATTCATGTTTCGATGTAACTGTATTCGTCTAGATCTACGTGATGTTATAATTGTAATAAACCATGGTTAAAATATCATCAGACGTTACACCATTCCATGACTTGGTGTGTGCGCTACTGTGAGTGACTGTCCCAAACCACACACTCACCTTCTTCAACATAATTAATTACATATAACATTTGGATTCTCCTTCACTAAAAAGCCCTTTAATTATCAACGTGATGTTAAAAAAATATAAAAAATTGGGTAGGCTTAACCTACAACAAGCATTGTTATGCATTGTAAAAAATATTGATGATTGTTTGGTATATGTTGGCATGGATGCGCCAACCATATAGCTTTCAATAATTTATTTCATTTTACCAAAACTTTTAATTTTAATTTAATTAATTAATTAATTAATTTGTTGAGTTATGAACACACATTTGAGTGGGAAGTCCATTATTATATTTTAAAACTTTTGTTAGAGTAGATTATTGATAGCTTAGTAGATCGATCACGCGTTAACGAACTTTAAAATCTTACTCGTTCCTCTTCTACCCTGGAATGTAGAGGTTTGCTAGAGAGAGTGTCAACTTATCAATTTGGCTGTCTTCCCCCTGGCCTGGTTCAAATCTAGTTCTCAGTCCTTCAGATATTGTCTAATCTTCTCCCAGCGAACTCTGGGTCGTCCTGGAGGTCTGGATCCTTAGCTCTTGGTTTCCTATATGTGTCGTGGAATCTGATCTGTAACATCTACTGTCTATAAATAGTAACAAATCTGGCACATTTTATTGTAACCATTAATACGTTTCAGCTTCCCCGTAGTGCACAACTCAATGTTGCTGTTTAACTAGGACTGCTGAGTTTCTCATTCTTTTGCAGCCAATACCAAGTTCAAGACTCCTTGGTATTATCTTTTACGGGCGGCTGTTCTCGACTTCTAGTATTTGAGGATGACCAAGTTATTATATGCGTATTCAGTTTATAGAGTCGAAGTCCTTCGGGTTCTTATCACTTTTGTAGGATTCCGTAATACTGTTCGTTGGTATCGATAATGTCTGCTTTAACCCTTGTGATGCATTATCTGCTGAACATGTTTCATATTAAATATTCGACCATTGACTGACCTGTATTAGTCTCTTGTCTTATTGATTATATTGGCAGTGTGAGATGCAGCGTTTTAAGACATTAATCATCACTGGTCATGATTAGTTGAATATAAACAGCATTTAACTCAACTCCGAATACGTCAGTTGATAAGACTGTGATTTTGACGACTCAAAATATTTAATTAGTAATTTCATTCCATGAGCAGACACCAACTACATGGGAACAAAAGTCACATCACATTCATGTACGATCTGTAAGAGTTCTCATTATTTCATTAACATATGTTCATCAATCTCTATCTAGAGTTCTGGTTCAAGGTCAGTTCCTTTTAACGGCCAATGTCCTTTGGCATAAATTCAGAGGCTAACTAGACTTACTCCCGTTGCTAGTTTATACAATAGCCTTTTGCACTAGACTTAACTATCCTGCTAGTTTTGCAATACACTTATTACGCTAGGCTTACGTCTACTGCTAGTCGTCTAATATCCGTTACACTAGGCTTACGCTTGCCGCTAGCTATACAATATCCATCTATACTAGGCTTACACTATTGCTAGCACCATAATGTTCCTTTGGCATACCACGCCAGGCTAATCTGCCATAATTATGCAAACTGCGTTAGTAATACGACGACTTACGTTTGATTCAAGAAATACACTGCTCAATTGGCTTCCCAGCCACACAATTAATAAGTGGACGACGCCACACACTTTCCAAGTGGTTATACCACACAATATAAGTGGCAATGGCCACACATGCCATACGCTGCCGTTGGGGCCGAAGCCCACACGTCGAATGACGTTACCAAGACATACGCGTCATGCATAGAGATATGCATACTACGTCGTTAATATATATTCAATTGCAATGTTCCATGGTGCAGTAATCCGAGTTGGCCAAACTCAAATGCTTGCACACATGCAACAATCATCGACATCGGTCGCGGAGATATATCTCTATTCGTTTGAGGTGTTCCATGATACAGCCATTCGGATCGTGCACAAATCCAAATGTCTGTAAGCATGAAACAATCCTCAACATTATCCACACTGTAGATCTAGGCTTTTCCTGTGGCTTTTCTGCCATTCCGAAACATGCTGAGTTGAAGTCCTGAGCTTTAGGTGGCTTGCATTTAAAGAATCATCACATCTAGGCCCAAGCTAGAAGGAAGAATCATGTGGCATACTGTGCATGCCTCGTCATCCAAGGGGGCTCTCCAAATATGCAGAGCTAAAATACTGTGCTTAAGTTCCCGGCTCTCCCAAGGAAACTTCACGTCATACACAAAGCCACTTCTCGGCACCTCCTACCTATCATGAGATCCATAGTGAGATCCTCATGCATGCAGGCGACCAGATAAAAGCCGGAGTTACATCTGGGGCTCAAATGACTCCTCTAAGCTTAGTGTACAATGCTGGGATCTCAACACGTTTCACCACAGGAGGGAATCCCTGGAACTGTGTGGCTGATTTCAAGAGTCAATGAGGGGTAATTAGTCTCATAGACTGAGGTTCACACATCCAAATCTACATACTATATCATTGTGCATAGCTGGTGGTCATTATAAGGATGACTCCAGACATGCTTCCATGCACACCAGTACTCAATAAAAACATACAGCCGTCCAGTTAGCTCCTCGATGTGTTTTTGTTTTGCTCTTCCTCTATTTCTCTTGAGCGTCCGATTGACAGAGCGCCGGGCTCTCACGGCAAAGGCGCTGGGGTTCGAATCACGGTACTGAAACGCTCCAGTCTACCCAGCTGTAAATGAGTACCTGTCTCTTCTCTTTGAGTTAGGAAAGGAAAAAGCAGCGAGGAAGGGAACTGGTCACCCCCACCTCTCGATGCTGGATCTAGTATGGTGACGTCTCTAACACTTCACTCCCCTAAGGCAGTATATACTATGGGACTACCTTTACCTTGTTTTACCTATTTCTCGTACCCTAGGATTTTTAAAATGACATTTCCAGGTGCAAGATCTGGAGATTTGTCTAGAAAGGTGAATCAGCTACCCAGGCTCCCTTCGGTTTTCGTTGACTTGCTCATATGCCTCCTTACGAGAAGACAGTCTTCTGTCTTGGATAGCTGACTTTAATTATTTTCTTTAGCTGACTTGTTCATATTTTTGTAAGGGTTTTGTGTTTTTAAAGTCCTAGAGGACGACAGGGTAGCCGGCCTTTAGGACTGACTTTCTTTAGTCGTCTGTTGCAACATACCTGGCAGGTTACAGTGTTAATATTCACTTCTCCCTTTACGGCCCAGGTAACACACAGGCGATCAGAATGACTATTTTCAGATAACACAAAATTAAAATTTTGATGAGATATCACAAATTTGTTGTAAAAAAAGTTAAACACTTCAATTCAGTGAACAGTTTCTGTCAGATCTTGCGTTGAAGCGTCGCACCAAAATATAGTTTGAGAAATGAACGTTTGTCTTCACAATGAAAGTATTACAACAAACATGCATCGTATTTACACAATAAATAACTCACATTAAGCTTAGACCTCGTCGTGTTGTTCCCGGGTTGTTTTTTGTTGTTGAAAATACAAAGAAAGAATGCGACTACTGCTTATTCAAGCATGTCCCAATGGCTACTAATACACGGTTGTGAATGGAGATGGCAGCCTTATCATATAAGACAAATTGCGACAGAAACCACGGCTACAGAAGATCTTTGATGATTTGGACAGGCTTCCTACAAAGGATCAGGTGCAGTGGATGCCCCATGCTTAGTTGAGAGCAGCGAGGGATGCGATGATGCTAAAACTTAGTATATGCCAACAACTTTCCGTTGCGCTTGTTGATTTCGGTTTTTACCTAGGTGTTAAGGGGGGAAAGGGGGGGGGGGATTGTCTATTCATCTGCTTGTAATATATTTCAATTGAGCAATAGTGCTGATTGATGGTAAGTGCGAAGATGAGTGTTCATATCAAAATTCGACTTGAGTGAGTTGACAACAATGTCGTGTTAGAGTCCACGATTACTTCATATTTATTATACGATGAAACATCAAGAACATACATGGCAGGAATTAATGCATATCATAGTGCAGTCTCTTATAATATGCCATTCATCGTCAAAAGGTCCAACCTTTTTTACACGCGATGCCGACTAGCGAAACATCCGGTAGTGATAATTGGAGTTTGGTGATCTAGTAATTCTACTAATTATAATAAAATTTACTCCCTGCATATCTTCTTCAAAGAAGGTTACTCAACAATATACGATACTCCATTACTGCATCGTTAATAATAATGACGACCCTTGGTACAATAGTTGAGGAGAAAATCTGCACACTAATATCTTGGGAGTACTAAAAGTCACGTCTTGCTTAGACGGAGATCATCATCAAAAGGGTCCAAAAAGACCGTTGTTATGCATTAGCGTAACACCCTACGACGTCATCACTATTCATTGACGTCTACGCATAATCGCGTTCATTAATAAAAAAAAACTATTGTGCAAAGCATCTCATGTTGGCATCAGATAAATATGTCAGCGCGTAAATTTAACTGGTGACAAATTTAAGTGGGGCCAACATGATACATACATAATAACATCATAACACTAGGGTGACCACATCGTTCAACGCAAAAAGGAGGACAATGTTCACTTTTTTTGTCATGGAAAGGAGGACAATGGAGGACACTGTAATCAAAAATCAGGACAAAAAGTAGGACATACTTATTTTAGATAATAAATGACAGTGAAGCTTATTTATTACACATCAAGCAATAATTTCATCAAATCACCATGATTTTGTAGTCTATATTAAAATTTTGATGAGATATCACAAATTTGTTGTAAAAAAGTTAAACACTTCAATTCAGTGAAAAGTTTCTGTCAGATCTTGCGTTGAAGCGTCGCACCAAAATATAGTTCCAAAGGTTGTTATTGCCGGGAGTTGTAGTGAGGATAAGCTCTCACTGCAGATAAAATACTTCTATGGCACGCGCCTCAAACAGCCTCTGACAACCAAGTCCAGCTCCCGGCCTTCACGTGTGGCTCAATTTGAGCCCGGCGGAACTGTTTCCACTGACGGGAGAAGGGGCAAAGGCGAGCGACTGGCGCCTTAAAACCAGCAGCTTCGGGCAGATAGGGCTCGTGATCCTTGGTTGGTAGCTTATCTAAGAGAAGGAACTCTGAATTCAAACCACCGCTGCCTTGCGGGAATATCCATTTGTGGAATTGGCTTCGGGAGTAAACCCTGAGGATAAATCCGGAGTCGGAGTCCCTAAGGCAGTCTAATGTCGATTCGACATTATTCTGGCAACTCCTGCGACATTACTGGTACCAAACTGTATCGGCTACTGCCGTTCCTTTGGATCTACCGGCTGTGTGGAGAGGGGGAACATGCTGCATGGGCAACAGCTTGATCTCCATATAACTGTGCCCAAGCTCGCGCCCTGGAGAGGACACTCCAGCTTCACCCTATAGGTGTCGGCAAAACACGGGAAGTAGCAGTTACCGGTTATAAGCATTTTGCCCTATTGGCGTAGGGCATGGCGCCAGGGGCTACTTCCGACAGTGGGAGAGGTTCTAGGATTTCACTGGACAGCTACCGCCCGCTTCAAACTGGGCAGCCCCCAGTCAATAAGGTGTTGTCCCGCCACTGTCTGCTTTCCCCATTGGGTGCATGGGGATTAGGGTCAAACCCGAACTGTGGACAGAAAATTTTGCACCAAGCAATTATCGAAAAAATAGAAATAAGCAAACTCTCAGATTGGGATGCTGGAACGTCCGGACTATGTTGACTGGACTATCCGAAAACCTACAGGATGTAAACGATGTAAGGAAGACAGCCATAATTAATGATGAGCTTAAACGACTTCAGGTGGATATAGCTGCACTTCAGGAAACGCGCCTGGCGGGCTCTGGAATGGTGAGCGAGAAGGACTACACATTTTATTGGCAAGGGAAAGATCTTGATAAAGCTAGAGAACACGGAGTAGGTTTTGCGGTCAAAAAATCGCTAACTAACATGGTTGAACCAGGCGAGAATGGATCAGAACGCCTGTTAACGCTCCGCCTGCAAACTAGCACAGGTCCCATTGTTGCTGAGTTATTTGCCGGTTGAAGATCATGCACTGAGTATGGTTACTTTAGTGATCTTTTGTTCATCGTGCTTTGTTTATTATTACGCGAATTAGGGTGAAGGTGTTCATACAACTCAGTAGCATGGTATGAAGAAGTAGTTCATGTAACTTGAACTCAGCAACATTATGGTGGTAATTAATGCCTTCAGGTTGAGTCCGTAATATTTAATCACATGTACACACAGGATGATCATTTTCAAATAGGAGCAGAACATAAGTCCGTATAAGTCATGCATAAATTAATCAATAACGTAGACTGCTGGTTTACGTGTCAATGTCCGTTTAAGGATACAATGCAGTATTGTCGTCAGAACATCACAACTATATGCACGCGCAGCTAGACATGGCTACCTGCCGACAGTGAGACTGCGAGTCTGAATATTCATACGAATTTGACGATTATTCTCCTCCTTCTGAGGATTCTAGTTAAACACTAACCTCCGTAAGTTTCCTCTCATATAGAGTTCTAGGACTGACCCTGGTCCATCATAAATGCACATATAAATGGCTATATCATGCCATTGAATTGGAAGGTTAGAAAAACGCAGCTATTCAGCTTGGTGGTCAAGTAACAAAGGGTAGCGTCTCCTAGTTACCGACTGTGACCCAAACAACGCTAGACACGTCATAATCGATCGTGTAAGGAGCGTTCAATAATTGAAACATCTATCGCAATATATTAAATGTCTTAACCTTTACAATTGCACGTCTGCTAACCTTTAGCAGACGGCGTTAATAGCATATACCGTAACACCCATCACCCTTGTCAGTGTGTATGCTCCTACTCTGTACTCTGCCTCAGAAGCTAAAGATGAGTTCTACGAGAATCTAGCAGCAGTAATCAAAAGCATACCTAGGCAAGAACAGCTTGTTCTCCTTGGTGACTTTAACGCTAGAGTGGGTGCCGATAATGTTTCATGGCCTTCATGTCTGGGCAGGTTTGGTATTGGCAAGATGAATGAAAATGGACAACGGCTCTTAGAGTTGTGCGTCCACCATGACCTCTGCGTGACCAACACCTACTTTCAGACAAAACCCCAGCATAAGGTGTCATGGAGACACCCACGATCCAAGCACTGGCACCAACTTGACCTGATTCTCGTCAGAAGGCCACTCCTCAGGTCTGTGCTCTCCACGCGCTCGTACCATAGTGCAGACTGTGACACGGATCACTCCTTGGTTTGCTGCAAAATCAGAGCAAAACCAAGAAAACTCTATCGTGTCAGACATGAAGGGAAACCACGCATTGATACCAGCAAGATGTCAGACCCTTTCATGATCGCTCAATTCACTGAGACCTTCAAGAAAGTGCTCAGTAGCCCTCAGCATGGTGATACTATTACAGAGAACTGGGAGCATCTACGGAACACCATTCAAAGTACTGCACTTGCCACCTTTGGTAAGAAAACAGCAAAGTCAAATGACTGGTTTGACGCTTCATCAGATGTGATGGCACCTGTTATTGAAGCTAAGCGCAGTGCTATGAATGAATACAAACGTTCACCGAGTGCCAGAACCCTACAGATCCTGAGGGCTACGAGAAGCAAAGTTCAACAAACTGCTCGACGCTGTGCAAATGACTATTGGCTCCAGCTCAGTGAGAGCATCCAGATCGCAGCGCAAACAGGCAACATTAGACAAATGTATGACGGTATAAAGAAAGCACTTGGCCCCCATAAAAGTAAGATGGCACCGCTAAAAACCATCAGCGGAGAGAAGCTAACCGATAAGGGTAAGCAGATGGAGAGGTGGGTCGAGCACTACTCTGAGCTTTACGCTAGAGACAATACCGTTACGCCTGCAGCCCTTGATGCTGTCAATAGTCTGCCAACTATGGAGGAGCTGGATGCCGAACCAACATTAGAGGAACTCAGTAAGGTCATTGATAGCTTGGCCTCTGGCAAAGCACCAGGCAGTGATGGGATTCCTCCTGATTTAATCAAATGCTGTAAGAGCACGCTATTACATTCCCTGCATAGGATGCTGTGCCAGTGCTGGGAAGAGACAACTATTCCTCAAGACATGCGAGATGCCAAGATTGTAACACTGTATAAAAATAAAGGAGACAGAAGTGATTGCAATAACTACAGAGGCATCTCTCTTCTTAGTATTGTTGGTAAGGTTTTTTGCCAAAGTCATCTTAATGCGACTACACAAGTTAGCTGAGCGCATATATCCAGAGGCACAGTGTGGATTCCGAGCTGGCAGATCAACAACAGACATGATCTTCTCTCTCCGCCAGCTTCAGGAAAAATCAAGAGAGCAGAAAAGACCATTATATATCGCCTTTATAGACCTCACAAAAGCATTCGACCTGGTTAGTAGGGATGGACTCTTTAAAATCCTCCTGAAAATAGGCTGCCCTTCTAAAATGCTGGAAATGATAAAGTCATTCCATGACGACATGAAGGGAACAGTCCAATATGCTGGAAGCACGTCACAGCCCTTTGATATACGAAGTGGCGTTAAACAAGGCTGTGTTCTGGCTCCGACCCTCTTCGGAATCTTCTTTGCCTTACTCTTGAAACATGCATTCAGAGATGCAACTGAAGGAATATGCCTTCACACTAGGTCAGATGGCCGTCTGTTTAATCTTTCAAGGCTGAAGGCAAAAACAAAAATCAGAAGGGTCACTATAAGAGACTTGTTGTTCGCTGATGATGCTGCAGTCGTCACTCAAAGCCAACAGGAGCTTCAGAGCTTGATGAATCGCTTCACTAAAGCATGCAAGGACTTTGGCCTCACAATAAGTCTAAAGAAAACGAATGTGCTGAGTCAGGATGTGGGTGCTGCACCAGTTATCACTATCGATAACTATGAATTGGCAGTGGTGCACCACTTCACATACCTAGGGTCTACCATCAATGACAAACTCTCACTGGATACAGAAATCGACAGCCGCATTGGCAAAGCTGCAGCTACCTTTGCCCGCCTCACATCGCGTGTTTGGGGAAACTCTAAACTCACAATGAAGACCAAAGCTGCGGTATATAATGCCTGCGTCACCAGCACACTCCTATATGGCAGCGAGACCTGGACGACCTATGCTAAGCAAGAAAGAAGGCTCAATACCTTCCATTTGCGGTGTCTACGCCGCATCCTCGGCATCTCGTGGAAAGATAAAGTGACAAATGTCGAGGTGTTGTCACGTGCTGGCCTTCAAAGTATGTATACGCTGCTTAGACAGCGCAGACTTCGCTGGCTTGGCCATGTTCGCCGCATGGAAGATGGTCGCATCCCAAAAGATATCTTCTACGGACAATTAGCAGATGGCAAGAGAACAGTTGGGCGACCACAGCTGAGGTTCAAAGATGTGTGCAAGAGAGATATGAGGGCACTGGACATGGATCCAGCAACATGGGAGGATGAAGCTGCCGATCGCACTAAGTGGCGATGCTATTTACGGCACCACCTCAGATTGGGCGAAGAGAGGCTCACACAAGAAGCAGAGGTGAGGAGAAAACGTCGAAAGGAGCACCAGGAAAATAAGCAGCTGAGGGCTGCCACCTCAGGGGCGCATTCCCATAGTCAGTTATGACTGAAGGGGCTATTATTATTATTATATTAAGATGATAAAAATCGTCTTGAAAAACGCTTGATTACTTTTTAAATAGAAACAGAAATATTGTCACACTAATAACACTAGTGGTGTTTTACCTTTTTCTAATTTTCATCTTCTACCTTTTCAGATGTGAACGCCAGACATTTCGCTTTATCGATACTGCCGAGTGAGAAGCCGTCTTTTCCATAAACTCAAGAAATACCAACAGTGACTTAGACCAGTTCCATTACTTTGTTATTAGTTTAAAAACGGAGCCATGAAGAGAGGATTATTTCTTAGTGTAAAATATTTCCCGGCATGAGCTGATCAAACAACAGTTTCATTTCATCATGTCAGGGATTATAGTAATATCTCTTGCCAAGAAACCAAGTCGCTACTGAGAAGACTATAATCATTTTTAACAACACCTCATGTTCTTTTCCAAATAGCTCTCGCCTCTTTCACCAGTTCTTGTCTATTAAAAAAAAAAAAATCATCACGGTCAGCATTTAGTGGTCTATAAACAGTCGTGGTCTATATACAGTAGTGGTCTATATACAGTAGTGGTCTATATACAGTCGTGGTCTATATACAGTCGTGGTCTACATACAGTAGTGGTCTACATACAGTAGTGGTCTACATACAGTCGTGGTCTATATACAGTCGTGGTCTATATACAGTCATGGTCTATATACAGTCGTGGTCTATATACAGTAGTGGTCTATATACAGTCTTGGTCTATATACAGTCTTGGTCTATATACAGTAGTGGTCTATATACAGTAGTGGTCTATTTACAGTAGTAGTCTATATACAGTAGTAGTCTATATACAGTCGTGGTCTATATACAGTCGTGGTCTATATACAGTCGTGGTCTATATACAGTCGTGGTCTATAAACAGTCGTGGTCTATAAACAGTAGTGGTCTATATATAGTAGTGGTCTATATACAGTCGTGGTCTATATACAGTCGTGGTCTATATACAGTAGTGGTTGTGGTAAAATGGGATGTTATAAATATTTATAGGGGACTTAGTGTACTGACTGAGATCAGCTGTGAAGGTATCTGTATCTAATAGGTGTAGTGTTTTACAGATAACCTTACTTGCTACCACATTATACCTCAGTCAGAATTATTCTGGAATATTGTGATGACTACGTTAAATGTCTAGGGTTATGTAAATGATGAAGTGTAAGTCACAACAACAATAGACAGATACACAATTTAATTTATTCCACCACACGTGACAACACTGTGACACTCACACACATGTAACACTCTATAAGACTATCTTAAAGGAGTCACTGGTAAAGTTTCAAATATTTATGTATTAATTACTTTCACTACTATATATATCCTGATTCAACTACAAAGTGAACCAGGAATCACAATTAATTGTAATCACAATCTATATATACATAATTTATAAATATGAACCTTGTAGAGACATATTTTATTAATATTATCCTATGTGTGTCAGTTGTGTAGTAGTACTATGAGGTAATACTGGTTTTGTTTTTTCAAGCTATGTTATTATTTGTCATCATGACTTCAAGTGTTTGTTTATCTGGGAAATAGTATGGGGAAAAAGTTCACAGTTCCTGTCAATTTAAACAAGGTATTGTCCCTTTTTTTTTTTTTACTAAAATGTCAATTTTTGAAGGGACACATAATGTTGAGCTCCACTGGCCACAGAGGCTTAACTTTCGTGATGGCGGTAGGAAAAGACTCCTCTGCTCGATTGCTCCCCTGTGTTCTGGAGACACCTCACTAGTCGCTATCTGGACCCAGGAGTATGCTGTCAGACTCCAGATTCAGCAAAGCTCAGACCAGGTGCTGCTCAATAACTTTAGGACCACAGTCCCTGAAACAAGAAGGTTGTACCTCCTATTTCAGAACTAATCTATAATCTATTTCCAGACTGAACACAATACATAACAAACACTGAGTTCAGAGCGGTAGGCCAACTGCCAGCTTCATCTGAAACAATTTACACCAGTATACTCCTCCCTAATGGTTACTACGCCTCTGCAATTCCAGCATTAGTTCTTTCTAGTCAATAAGATAGGTGTCAGTGTACTGTTTGGCAATTCCATGCAGTTTTACTTTTCTCCGACACCTTCTGTTCAGGTTGGAGCACTATATAGGCTTTGCCTCATGTTCGCTACTGAACCACACACATATATAGACATAATTTATCAATTTACATTCAATTTTCATTAAAAAGATATTGAATATATCAAGCTTACCACAATTTATGGAATAATACACAGTTACGTTGACTGGCAATGAATATAGCACAATTTCGATCTGCCGATGTCCCATGCTTTTATTTAGAAAAATATGCACTGGCGCTCAACGCACTGGTTCTTTAGTACGTTTATTTGAAAATGTGGTGCTGAACTGACGCTTCTAAGTGACTATATTGGCGGGTCTAACCAATCGAGCCATGTTTACACAAGCGTTTGAAAAAAGTACCCTACTACTGTTTCCCCTAGCAACAAATAAGTAGTATTTATAGTCCGACTAATCGTGTTTAGCCTTACATTTACTTCTATCCAATCAAATAGGTTTTTACATGGGGACCTATTTCCAGTACAATGGTGGTTTCAAAATCTGCCACTGAGCGATTCTGATTTTGGTGTTGTCTGACAGCACCACCATTTTATTTTGGCTATAATTTGGTAATTCCTAGACTATTTGCGTAACCTTTAACATATTCTTTGTCAGCAAGTCCTAAGGAACCCAAATATATAAATTTAATGGGGCTAAGGTGCTGCGTTCAAAATATGTATTTTCTTCTACCTCCCGTTCACTTCGATCGATGTGGTGTCTGGGTACTGTAATGTTTTCAAATGTAAACCAGTATAATGTCATATTTCCTAATAAGCATTTCTCAGGTTTTTAAAACCTAACTCTCGTATGGGTAGTGTTTTTTATCACTGTCGATTTGAAAAAAATTTAGTGCTTGTGGCCTTACACGCGTGATGGTAGTAATTGTATAGCGAGACGCGTGTTTAGTGTTGTATGCGTTCCTGCTTTCAGCCCCTCCCTTCTCTCTATCCTAATTCCATCTGTCTTTCGTTTATGGTAACTTAGTGTATAAAATGACATGAATGGAATATTAAATATAGGTCAGCTTGCGTATCTCAAGGTTTTTCTTAGAAAGGCAGTACACGTTTTATTGAGTTGTGGAAACGCGTGTATGCTGCAGTAGGCTTTTACTATCAACGTGAAACGTTACAATTTGCAGACGAAGTAGAAAACAAGGGGGATTTCGAGTACAGTCATTGTGACAGCACTGTTCTTTACCATTCTTCTTTCCTTTTATTGAAGTTATTTGTTAGGCTTTACATTTACTTTTTAATTTATATATGTGGATTAGAATTTCTCACGACAAATTCTCCCCACTTAAAACAGACGTTATATGTCAGTCTATAATTCTATATACACATAGAGAAATTTAGTATTATTCCTGGGGCTTAGGGTGATTCTCATCACACGGATGGCGGCTTAAAAAATCCGCTCCCAGATTTGTTTTTCCACTTATATACTCTATGCTAAACTCAAATGGCTGCATCAGTAATGACCAACGGAGTAATCTAGAATTTTCATGTCTAGCCTGCGCTAAAAACGACAAGGGTTTGTGATCCATTTGCAACTTAAATGCCTTCCCATACAGATAAATATTGAATTTCTTTATCGCCCATATTACTGCAAGACATTCCTTTTCGCTAGTTGAGTAGTTGGTTTCAGCTTTATTCAACTTTCTGCTAGCATATGCCACTGGGCTTAATTCCCCATCCAATGCATTTGATTTCTGTAGTAGAGTCGCACCTAACCCAATATTACTGGCATCAGTCCTTACAATGAATTCTTGACTTAAGTCAGGTAATTTCAAAATAGGTTTACTTGTGAGCTTTTCCTTCAATTCTTGGTAAGCCATTTCACATTGTGGTGTCCATGTAATTCGATCTGGATTTCCCTTACGTGTCAAATCAGTTAACGGTGCACATATGGAATTAAAGTTTTTGATATACTTTTGGTAGAAACCACATAATGAGACAAAGGATCTCACGTCTTTCTTGGTTTGTGGTCTCGGGGCTTTCTTTAGTTTCTCTAAATTCTTTGGGTCAGGGGTCATGTTTCCCTGATAAACTGTGTGTCCCAAGAATTCTAATTCTTTACATCCAACGCAACATTTGGTTGGTCGGGCTGTTAAATTCGCTTCCCTAAGTCGATTAAACAGCATGTTCAGAGAGTCAATGTGTTCCTCAAATGTTTCTGTTGCTATAAGGATATCATCCATGAAATTTGTGATACATGGATTATTCAGAGGGTCCAATAATTTTCTCATCATTCTAGAGAAGACACTAGGCGCATTCTTCAATCCAAATGGCAATCTATTAAACTCATAGTGTCCTTCTGAGGTACTAAAAGCTAGGTATGGTCTAACCGCAGGCTTTACTGGAATCTGATAGTATCCTTTACTCAGATCCACTTTTGAGAAATATTTAGCTTTATTTAGCCTGGCAAACAACTGATTTGTATCCGGCAATGGATCCACCTGTCCTTCTGTAATAGCATTCAGTCTCCTATAATCTATACAGAGTCTATGTTCTCCAGAGGGTTTCCTTAAAAGTACAACACTGGAACTATACGAAGATTCACTGTGTGAAATAATTCCTTCCTTCAACAAATAGTCTATCTCTTCCTTCAAAGCTTTCTCCTTAGCAAAAGGAATCGAATAGGGTTTCATACATACAGGTGTGGGGTCTATCAGCTTCATATCATATTCCAATAAGTTTGTATGCCCCGGTCGGTCTGTTAACACCTCTGTATGATTATCTAGAACCTGTTGCACTCTCTCTTTCTGATTTTTCGTTAAATGTGTACTGATTTTCCCCTGTGCCGCTGTCTCACAGGGGTGTAATGGATATTCAAATGATGAAAGTGGTTCCTTTTTCATCTCCATGGCGATGGACAAGGTCAACAAGTGTGTCTATTCCTGATTTTCTCTTTCCAAATATTTCTTCAGGAGATTCACATGATAGATTTTTTCTTTCCCCTTCTTATCTATCTTATAATTGGTTCTAGACACCTTCGCTAGAACTGTATATGGACCTTGCCATCCAATTTGTAACTTATTCTGACTACCGGGGAGAAGAAGCAGTACCTTCTCTCCCACAGCCAAATCTCTATCTTTAGCCTTCCTGTTATAATAGGCAGCATGTTTCTTCCTGGCTTGTCTCAAATTTTCATTGGCAACTTTCCAGCCAGTTTTTAAACGAGTGGTCAGCTCATTCACATATTGGTATGAGGATGTAATGTTTTCCTCTGCCTTTTCGTCAGTCCACGTTCTTAACAGCGTTACATATGGACCTTTAGTTTTGTGGACCTATTTGTGGATGCACCGGTATGGTCTCTTCCACTCGAAGCGCTATAGTGATGATTTTTCTTCCCAGAATTATCAGTCACAAAACGACCGCTACCAATTTTTCTCTTGGGGCTGTCTCCCCACTTAGAATTCTTGATGAGAGATTTCCTCTGTACATCCTCTTCCTCCAGTTTGTTTAAGTCCGATTGAGGGATTTTCGGCTTATCCTGGGGTAAGATATCTTTTTGCACTCTCCGCATAGTGGCCATTGTAAAACAGTTAATTGAAGCTTGTCCGTGAAAAGGGGCTTCCCATTCCATTTGGTCAACTTTATCAAATTTATTTTTCTTTTCAGTGTTAGGCCTACGTTTGCCCCGTGGCGTGTCCAGGTCCTGATCACTGTTCCCACTTGTGGGTGTTCCCTCATGTGCTATGCTACACCTTTCTACAAAATTCTCAATGTCCCATCTTGCCTTGGGCCAATAATAATTGTGAGCCACCTTTTGGATGATGGTACCTATTTTCTCATGGCCCCCATCTTTTTTCACATGTAGGCTCCTTATTAAGTCTGCCCTATATATCTTTGGAAGAACAAACTGTCCGTGACCATGGGATCTAGTTCCGGCCTTCCTATACATCAACTTGTTTTTCATGTAAAAATCTCCCTTGTCTGGAGTAGTATGACAAGTTGACAATTTCCTGAAACAAGGCTTGAGGGTCTTATCCCCAGCCTGTGCCTTCCTCATCTCTTCTGGAGTGGTATCTAACATAATATCCTCCTCCTGTCGTGAGGTCGACCTGACCTGAAGGGTTGCCATATACACAGGTTTCCTTCTGAAACGGTCAGTGTCATGATTGTCCATCTGACAATTCTTACACCACCTTTTTCCTTGGTTGAAAGATTTTCTTTCATCATATTTCCTTTCATCGAATTGTGGGGTTTTATTTTTATTGTCATACCGTGGCCTATCAAATTGGTGCTTACCTTTGTTTTGATCTCTAGGATCAAATTTATTAAAGTTCTGTGGTGCCTTAAAATTATCCACCTGTTTCTTTTTATTACCTGATACCTCTGCTTGAGCTGCTTGATACCTTTCAGCAACATTTAGCAACTCACCCAGCCTCTCTGCACCTTGTTCCATGAGAAACTTTCTCAGGTCTGGAGCCATGGACTCTCTTAATTGTTCTATAAGGATCATTTCCTTAAGATCTTGGGTTTTCCCCAGAGAAGTCCATTTCTCCAAGTATGTCTCTAACCGTGCAGAGAACTGGTGATAGGTTTCACCTGACAGTAGTTTAGCATTCCTAAATTTTTTCCTATAAAATTCTGCGTTCTTTTCATATCTTAACAAAAGAGCCTGCTTTAGCATGTCATAATTTTCCTGATCACCTCTGTTCATTTTGGCAAAAACTTCATAAGCTGCCCCACGAAGCCCTTGAGATAACTTTAAGCTCCACCTTTCTCTCTCTAACCAATACGTGGTAGCTAATAGTTCATATCTATTTAGATAGCTCTCAATATCATCGTCTTTCTCAACAAAATGATCTAAATGAAAATTCATAGCTGAGGTTGAGGCTCCCTGACTAGCAGTAGCATCGGAGGTAAAGGGACTGGCACCATTTTCAGGAGCATGGCCTTGAAACTCAAACTCCCTTAGTCGTAACTCATGTTCCCTTTGTAATCTCTTCTCCTCCTTTTCTGCTTCCCTCTCTGCAGCTAATCGCTTGTCTTCCCTTTCTGCAGCCTGTCTTCTTTCCTCGGCTTCCCTTTCTGCCTTTTTTTCTTCTCTTTCTGCATCCAATTTCTTAGCCTCAGCCTCAAATTGTATCCTCTTAATTTCCTTTTCAGCCTCTAACTTTCTTTCGGCCTCTTTTTCTAACCTTCTTTCTTCCCGTTCAATATATTTGTCACATTCAGCAGTGACATAAGCAATCATAATTTGCCCGTCCATTCCTAACTCTTTCGCAGTCTGTACAGCAGCAGATCGAAATTTGGCCAGGTCCGCCATTTTCTAACAGGTAAATTTATATAATGTCTAACTAAACAATACAATCTGATATTACTTATCCAAAGACACCACAGGCACTGAGAGCTCAACGTTATTTAATTCCACCCAAGGATACCTTTTAATTCTTATTATTCCCAATATATATATTAGGAGAAAGTTCAATATCCCGGGAGCGAGACCCCAATATATGTGGTAAAGTGGGATGTTATAAATATTTATAGGGGACTTAGTGTACTGACTGAGATCAGCTGTGAAGGTATCTGTATCTAATAGGTGTAGTGTTTTACAGATAACCTTACTTGCTACCACATTATACCTCAGTCAGAATTATTCTGGAATATTGTGATGACTACGTTAAATGTCTAGGGTTATGTAAATGATGAAGTGTAAGTCACAACAACAACAGACAGATACACAATTTAATTTATTCCACCACACTTGACAACACTGTGACACTCACACACATGTAACACTCTATAAGACTATCTTAAAGGAGTCACTGGTAAAGTTTCAAATATTTATGTATTAATTACTTTCACTACTATATATATCCTGATTCAACTACAAAGTGAACCAGGAATCACAATTAATTGTAATCACAATCTATATATACATAATTTATAAATATGAACCTTGTAGAGACATATTTTATTAATATTATCCTATGTGTGTCAGTTGTGTAGTAGTACTATGAGGTAATACTGGTTTTGTTTTTTCAAGCTATGTTATTATTTGTCATCATGACTTCAAGTGTTTGTTTATCTGGGAAATAGTATGGGGAAAAAGTTCACAGTTCCTGTCAATTTAAACAAGGTATTGTCCCTTTTTTTTTTTTTAACTAAAATGTCAATTTTTGAAGGGACACATAATGTTGAGCTCCACTGGCCACTGAACACAATACATAACAAACACTGAGTTCAGAGCGGTAGGCCAACTGCCAGCTTCATCTGAAACAATTTACACCAGTATACTCCTCCCTAATGGTTACTACGCCTCTGCAATTCCAGCATTAGTTCTTTCTAGTCAATAAGATAGGTGTCAGTGTACTGTTTGGCAATTCCATGCAGTTTTACTTTTCTCCGACACCTTCTGTTCAGGTTGGAGCACTATATAGGCTTTGCCTCATGTTCGCTACTGAACCACACACATATATAGACATAATTTATCAATTTACATTCAATTTTCATTAAAAAGATATTGAATATATCAAGCTTACCACAATTCATGGAATAATACACGGTTACGTTGACTGGCAATGAATATAGCACAATTTCGATCTGCCGATGTCCCAGGCTTTTATTTAGAAAAATATGCACTGGCGCTCAAAGCACTGGTTCTTTAGTACGTTTATTTGAAAATGTGGTGCTGAACTGACGCTTCTAAGTGACTATATTGGCGGGTCTAACCAATCGAGCCATGTTTACACAAGCGTTTGAAAAAAAGTACCCTACTACTGTTTCCCCTAGCAACAAATAAGTAGTATTTATAGTCCGACTAATCGTGTTTAGCCTTACATTTACTTCTATCCAATCAAATAGGTTTTTACATGGGGACCTATTTCCCGTACAATGGTGGTTTCAAAATCTGCCACTGAGCGATTCTGATTTTGGTGTTGTCTGACAGCACCACCATTTTATTTTGGCTATAATTTGGTAATTCCTAGACTATTTGCGTAACCTTTAACATATTCTTTGTCAGCAAGTCCTAAGGAACCCAAATATATAAATTTAATGGGGCTAAGGGGCTGCGTTCAAAATATGTATTTTCTTCTACCTCCCGTTCACTTCGATCGATGTGGTGTCTGGGTACTGTAATGTTTTCAAACGTAAACCAGTATAATGTCATATTTCCTAATAAGCATTTCTCAGGATTTTAAAACCTAACTCTCGTATGTGTAGTGTTTTTTATCACTGTCGATTTGAAAAAAAATTAGTGCTTGTGGCCTTACACGCGTGATGGTAGTAATTGTATAGCGAGACGCGTGTTTAGTGTTGTATGCGTTCCTGCTTTCAGCCCCTCCCTTCTCTCTATCCTAATTCCATCTGTCTTTCGTTTATGGTAACTTAGTGTATAAAATGACATGAATGGAATATTAAATATAGGTCAGCTTGCGTATCTCAAGGTTTTTCTTAGAAAGGCAGTACACGTTTTATTGAGTTGTGGAAACGCGTGTATGCTGCAGTAGGCTTTTACTATCAACGTGAAACGTTACAATTTGCAGACGAAGTAGAAAACAAGGGGGATTTCGAGTACAGTCATTGTGACAGCACTGTTCTTTACCATTCTTCTTTCCTTTTATTGAAGTTATTTGTTAGGCTTTACATTTACTTTTTAATTTATATATGTGGATTAGAATTTCTCACGACAGTAGTCTATATACAGTAGTGGTCTACGTACAGTCGTGGTCTACGTACAGTAGTGGTCTATAAACAGTAGTGGTCTATATACAGTCGTGGTCTATATACAGTAGTGGTCTATATACAGTAGTGGTCTATATACAGTAGTGGTCTATATACAGTCGTGGTCTATATACAGTAGTGGTCTATATACAGTCGTGGTCTATATACAGTCGTGGTCTATATACAGTCGTGGTCTATATACAGTCGTGGTCTATATACAGTAGTGGTCTATGTACAGTAGTGGTCTACGTACAGTCGTGGTCTACGTACAGTCGTGGTCTATATACAGTAGTGCTCTATATACAGTAGTGGTCTATATACGGTCATGGTCTATATACAGTAGTGGTCTATATACAGTAGTGGTCTATATACAGTAGTGGTCTATATACAGTCGTGGTCTATATACAGTAGTAGTCTATATACAGTCATGGTCTATATACAGTCGTGGTCAATATACAGTCGTGGTCTATATACAGTAGTGGTCTATATACAGTAGTGGTCTATATACAATCGTGGTCTATATACAGTAGTAGTCTATATACAGTCGTGGTCTATATACAGTCGTGGTCTATATACAGTAGTGGTCTATATACAGTCGTGGTCTATATACAGTAGTGGTCTATATACAGTGGTGGTCTATATACAGTAGTGGTCTATATACAGTAGTGGTCTATATACAGTCGTGGTCTATATACAGTCGTGGTCTATAAACAGTAGTGGTCCCGTGTAGTTCCTGGTGGGTATCTCAAGAGACAAAGAAAGAATAAGGCGACTGCTCCTTCAGGCATGTCGTACAAGGCCACTAATATGAGGTTATGCATAGAGCTGGCAGGCTCACAATGTGAAACAAATTTTCTTGAGCGTGAGAATGCGTGGCGCATGCTTTCTGCTTGGGACCAGCTGCATTGTTGGTTCCATGCTCCGTAGGGAGAAATGGATAAAGGATGATGAAATAACACTATGCACACCACGGTCATTATTGCGTAGTCTATATAAAGCCATTCTCACTTGAGTGGATGTCACGGAGGGTTTTGAGAGAATTTTGCATGTATGAATGTTCCCATGCTCCAGCGGGAGTTTGTTAGTCATTTGAGTTGTTGTGAGTTGGGAATGCTTGCCTTGTAATAATTTAGCTACAAGCAATGTTGTGAGCAGAGATCAAGACAAGCTGCTAGCTATAGTTAGGCGTGAATGAAGCTCAGTGGAGTGTGGAAGGTTTTCACGTGTTTGGTGAATACGAATGAAATGGGTCAGACAGAGAGAGAGATGTGTGTTGAGTCAGTAGTGTGTTGGGTCAGTAGGAGAGTTGAGTCAGTAGAGAGTAGACAGTAGACTGGAGACAGCGAAGAGCGTAGAAAAGAGAAGGGTTGATGTCTATAGTAGTGCGCGAGTAGAGGGCCAGAGTTGTGCAGTAGATTTATGAAGTAGTCTATTTTGTGATTGTAGTGATTCCGAGAGGCAGAGTGTTTGCAGGATACTCGGGATTTGTTATGTCTCCAATATTTGTAATGGCCCTGCGCCCATGGTGACTTATTGTTAATATAATATATTGTTGAAGATTGATATGGTTATTGGAGTTAGTGCGTTACTACTTAGTCAGTGAGCTAGCCGAGCGGTGTATAAGTGTTGTCTAACCTTCTACATCCACCCACCTACACCCTACTCGTCTCAGTAACTATTTCATCGTTTATATAAAAATCGAACTCATACCCGTCATCATTTCATGGTTTCTTAAAATCATTTTCACCCTGGTCACCATTTTCTAGTCTATAAAGAATCACTCTAATTGCGGTCACCATTTTATGGATTGTATAGAAATCATTTTCACCTGCCGGTCACCACTTCACGGTCTATATTAAATCATTCTCATTCTCCGATCACCACTTCACGGTCTATATAAAATCATTCTCATTCTCCGATCACCACTTCACGGTCTATATAAAATCATTATTATTCTCCGATTACAACTTCATGGTCTATATAAAATAATTCTCACTCTCTGATCACCACTTCATGGTCTTTATAAAATAATTCTCACTCTCCGATCACTACTTCATGGTCTATATAAAATAATTCTCACTCTCTGATCACCACTTCATGGTCTATATAAAATAATTCTCACTCTCTGATCACCACTTCATGGTCTATATAAAATAATTCTCACTCTCTGATCACCACTTCATGGTCTATATAAAATAATTCTCACTCTCTGATCACCACTTCATGGTCTATATAAAATAATTCTCACTCTCTGATCACCACTTCATTGTCTATATAAAATAATTCTCACTCTCTAATCACCACTTCATGGTCTATATAAAATAATTCTCACTCTCTGATCACCACTTCATTGTCTATATAAAATAATTCTCACTCTCTGATCACCACTTCATTGTCTATATAAAATAATTCTCACTCTCCGATCACTACTTCATGGTCGATATCTTCTTCTTCTTCTTCGTTCGCCCTGAAAAGGACGGTGGTTGCGTTGTGTCTGTTTACGCCTAAGCTGTGATATCTGCACCTTTCGGTCGACACATCCGACTTCTGCACGGCATTTTTTAGGACCGGGTTTGCCTTCCCATTGCGATCGGTGCTCGCTCAGCCAGCCTGCACTGCTGCAGACTGTTTCCAGGACCACCACGTGGAGGTGGAGCACGGTCTTGACCAGCTCTGGTTCGCTGGTCCTGACGCAGGCAGTCAAGCTATGAGTCGCTGACAGTGATGCCACAGCTGGGTATTTCTTACTAGATCTGGGTTTTTGGGCTTCCGTCATGGTATCTGGGTAATTTTTTTTCAAAATCTGCATTAATCTGGGTATGTTTGACAATTGGCATTTACAATGTATGTATATTCTGTGCACTGATCATTATACATTATATGTATATTTGTCGTAAATTTATTTTGAGAGAAAAGAGTCTAGAAATAGTAGTCCGGTTTAGAGTGTAGAATGATGATGAAAACTCGGTGATAGAAATGTATAGATTAAATATGATGCTCCACAGAGTGCTGGAGGAGAGTAAAGACAGACTTATTTACGACAAATCGCTTCTCTCAATCTTCTCTTCCACTCTCCTGGTCAAACAATTATTTGCCAGTTTTCCAGACACACGTCTGCGCTCACACCGATTTGTTGCTTCAAACACTCAGACGACATGGATACAGCTATATTAAACAAATAGGGAATGTTTGGGCTTTTGGGTATTCCAACACAGTCCGATGTAAGTTTATGATGTTTATTTACCGTAAAGATCAAATCACAAAAAACCAATATCAAGTGTTACATAAAATTATCATAAGTACAGAAAAAAATGCAAATATCAAGGTAGGGAGGGGGTGAAGAAGATTTATATCGACTAAGCCCTTCCCGCTTGTATTAGACAAAGATAAACCCAGTCTCAAGATAGATAGTTATCAGGAGCATAGGAAAATTAACCCAACGGTGAATTTAATTACTCTGAAAGAGGTGTTACAATATTAGTTATGGTGGTAGACAAAAAAATACTGTTATCCCAGCTGGTGTCTTCCCTTTACCAAGCAAAGAAAAAAAAAAGGGGGGGGGGGATGAAACAGAGTTAACAAATTATCCCACTAAAGGAACAATGCCGGGTATACAGAAAACGTATTACCCGGTAGGCAAGTTAACAAATGGTTTTTGCAAAAAAAATAAATCTCCTGTCATTCATGCACACTGTGCGGATCCACACTCATATACACCACACACTTACCGATTTCAGCATCAGACAATCCATAGCATGATATACACAGTACTTAAACTCTTTACGTGTGACAACTGTCCAGTCCTTCTATGTCCCGCCCCAGATAATGCGAGGTTGCACTGAGAGCAAATATTCCCGCTTATCGCCGGACTTGAAGTTCTAAGAGTTCTTGTGTTTTATTATATAAAAGGAGTCTATGGGATGGCACTGACACAATTCAACACAGGGGTGAAAATGAGGTGATGGCAATATTCCTTCACTGCGTGATGACAGCAACTGACCGGTAAAGTTTTTTTAATCCAGTGAGGAAAAACTAGGCTCAGTCACAGTCAGGTAAATCGGTAATCTCTCACAATAGAGCAGTATATAAATTATCGCTACTGGCACTGTTCATCTTCCAGTTTATCTTACAGATTGTAATTTAATTTGATGATAATAATCAAATGATCTTGGGTAGGCTTTCTTTCATGAAATTATGTTAGCTAGGCCGCACCGGACCACCACAAGATTTACTTTAAAAAAATGTCTCATCAAACTGTCTGGAAGTTTAAGAACCGAGTATGGAAACTCTGAAAGATTTCGTTATTGCTGGGATTGCAAAAGGTGATCAATCTAGAGAAAAAGATAGAAAACCCATAACAACATAATCATACTTTAAAAATCAAATAATCTTCTAAGCGCGCGATAAATTTCCCGTTAAGACTATTTTATATATGCTCGCGTATTTAATTATGTATTTAGTAAACACTGCGCGAGTTCTAGTGGTTAAATCACACATCTATAAATATAGGACTTAACTAAATTTATTAACTATAAATTCCTTCGCGACTTTAAAAGTTAATTTAAGCATTAAACATCTATTATCTTCTTGGAAATAATATAGCAGGTATATCATTACATTTACAACTGGAACTATTGAGACGGTTTAATTTAATAGGTTTAAATTAACACAAAATCCAATGAAATATAATGAATGAACTCGACCACTGATCACTTTACACAATATATATATTACCGCTTTGCACAGAAATAGAATTCACTGCAAATATAAATGAAAATCCATGGGATAATCTAGCAAGATTTCAAATATCGCTAGTGCTTCTATCAAGTTCTGGCCAGCGAATGATGAAGTTTATTTCTACGTGATCTGTATATCTACAACTGGAATGCAAGATGAGTGGGACATGAGAAACTTGACAGCTTTTTTGATCTTGGACGGATTTTGGGGATCTGACCGTCAAATCCAAAGAGAGAAGCCGCGCCTGGCCTCTCGTATCTTCGCTCGCTGCTTGCGTCAGCTTTCCCCGTTCGCTCTGGCTGCGATCGGTTCCGTGCTAAACACCGAGATGCGAAATCGTTTCAGGGACAACTACTGTCTTTGATAGCATGCCGCCCGTCCTTCCTGAGATCTCCACCAGTGTCTTTCTTCTGATTGCTCTGGTCCATCTTGCGAGCGGTTGAGTTCGCGCGGAGATGATAAATACCAGCGAGAAACTAGCTTCTCTGCTCGGGGATCGTCTCAGTGTCTTTGATCTCGTGCCGCATACTAAATGAGTCCCGGTGGAATCGATTCGCTCTGGCGAGACGAAAAGTTACAACAAATGTTCAGGGGTTCTAATGTTATGAAAAGCTAAAAGTCCCTTTAAATCATCCATCATATCAGGGAAAATTCACTTGACAAACTAGACGTACGTCACAATATTATAATTAAATGTAAAACATTATGTGCTATATACTGTATTTTTTATTCCGCTTAAATTTAATTCTTGTTTTTAACCACATCAATGACGTTGTTTTGTTTTACTCATTTACATCAGCTATCTATTTCCTGTTATTCTGTTAAGAGCTGTCATCTGCAATACTCAGTCATTTTTGCGATGTGTTATAAAGTATTCTTTTTACATTTTAGACTTAAGCAGATAAACAGCATATTTTTTTATTTTTTTGTTATTATAAGATTATAGAATGAGCGATGATGAAGGTAAGCTAGGTAGTTGTGGTAGCATGACGACACACAAGCCACCGCGTAAGAAAAGTGAAGCCATGGTATCAGCAGGCGTTTTGTGCGGAATGGCAAACAGACAGCGAACTGAAGGATTGGATAAAGCCAGACTCTGACAATCGCTATGCTGCGATTTGTACGGTCTGTTCCTGTACATTAACTAATGCCAACAAAACAGCTTTATTGACACATAAAAGCACACAGAAGCACATGAAAAACTTCGAAGCCAAAAGCAAAACTCTGAACATTAACAAGTTTTTCATCAAACCAAAGAGCCCTGTCTCCAAGACAAAATTGCTAAAGCGGAGATATTGTTGTCGGCTTTCATGGCAGAACATAATACTCCGTTTTGGCAAGCTGATCATTTGATTGAATGTTGCAAGCAGATATTTCCAGACATCACAATTGCTCAAAATATGTCACTGAAGCGCACCAAGGCTGCCTATGTGATGCAGTACGGCATTGCTCATTTTGAGCGGCTGGAAGTTATAAACATTTGCAAAAATCAGAAATTGTCTATTCTCGTTGATGAGAGTACGGATATTTCTACGAACCAGATGTTGGCAGTCGTTGTGCGATTCTGTGACACAAAAACAAGAAAAGTAGTTGATTCACTGTTAGACCTCATTGAGATGGAGGATGGGACTGGTCTTGGCATGTTTACAGCTGTTAAGAAATTGTTGAGCACGCATGAAATCCCGCTTAGTAACGTCATTGGTTTTGCTGCAGGCAACTGTACCACTATGATGGGGACTGCACGTGGTTTACAGGCACAGCTGAAGAAAGAGATTCCACATGTCTTTGTTCTCGGCTGTGTTTGTCATTCATTTGCACTGTGTGTAAATGCTGCCAGCAACCACCTACCATCTTGGCTTGAAATTTTCATAAAGAATGTCTGCTTCTATTTTTCGCGTAGTAGTAAAAGAAATCTCCAGTTCCAGTTAATACAAGATGTAGTTCAGGCCCAGAAACATAAAGTGTTGAAGCTGTGTGAAACACGCTGGCTTTCCCGTGAAGCAGTCATTGAGAGGATTCTTGAGCAATGGGATGCTCTGCACTTGTATTTCCAATCCGAAGCTTTAGTGGACAACGTCGATGGTGCGGGGCAAATCCTGCAGACGATGAACACTGTTGGCACGAAGCACATGCTTCTATTTGTCGGCTACATACTGGGTAAAGTTAACGTCATGAACATGGAATTCCAGTCCGAGAACTTTCATCTTCACAAAGTGTACACGAGTGTAACAAGAGAGTATCGTTTTCTTCTCAGTATGTTTATTAGGCAGGAAGTATTGCAGCATGAGCATCGCACTCTTGCCGACATTGATCCTTCGGATGTACAGGTGCACAAGAAACTGAATTACATTGAGCTGGGTGGACGATGTGAAGCGCAGTTAATCCGACAACCATTACGAGATAAAGAAGTCCAGTTTCGCAAGGATGCATTGGCATACCTGATTGAACTTTGTACTCAAATACGACGCAGGTTCCCACTTGGACAAAACAGTGTTCTGGCGCAAATGCAGCTGTTGGATCCAAAGCAAGCTCTCGATATCAACAAACCTTCTGTCATTCCATTAGCAGCGCAGTTCCCAACAGTTGTTTCAGAAGAGAGCCTTGATCGTCTGTCTGATCAATGGCAAGAACTGGCATCGTACCAAAAAGATCTTGGACATCTAGTGGATGAGGATCCGCCCGCATACTGGCTGGGACTGCAACAAGTATCAGATGCTAATAACCAGAAGAAATTTGATGTTTTGGCTGACCTCATGTGCACGCTTATGGCACTACCTCACTCCTCAGCATGCGTCGAAAGAGTGTTTTCGATGGTTAACTTAGTTAAAACTAAACAAACCAACAAGCTTTTGTGTGAAACAGTTTCCAATGGAATACTAGCCAAGCAAGCAGTTGCCAAAGATGGAGTTTGTCATAAGTTTAATCCTAGTAAAAGCGTGGTTGAAGATGTGCGCGAAGGACGTTGTCGGCAGAGATATGCAAAGATTTTGGAACTTCACAATCAAGATTCCACGTTGTCAATTCATGCATATCTTGACGAAGGAGAAGTTGTCGACATGGATGCCGAGTCTCTGACAAGTGACAATTTTCAACAGTAACAAGTTACAACTAACATTTTATATTTAATTTGAGGAACATTTTGTTAATGTAACTAATGTAAGTATATTACTGTTAAAATATCTCATTTTCAAGAGTTCATATATTGGGGTGTTATTAAAATCATTTTTTATTTAATTGTGAATTTTTGGTAATAAAAAAAAAAAAAGAAATACATAAAAATTGGTAGCACACAGATTATTTGTGCTAAAGATGCATATAAAAGATTATGTAAGCATCGTCTATCCCGTGTATTTGAGGCATAAAATAATCTGGGTATTTCTGGGTTTTTTTAAGAACATCATCTGGGTTTATTTCTAGAACTTGAGTGGCAACGCTGGTCGCTGACTGCATTCACTATTGCTGCATCTTGGGGTCCCATGGTCGATATAGAATCACTCTCACCCTCCGGTTTAACAAGCACAACCACAAATTTATCCCTGACCCCGATCATCACCATTTCTCAGACGTTATTTTAACACAGAAAAGAGGCAGTCAAATCCTGACGGCCGACAAAGGATTTACGAAGTTTTTAACGCAGCATTAAAATCCTTAGGCGTCTGCGTTGAAATTCCTGCGGACCATTTTGTTGTTGTTGCTGGTCTGGTTCTGGGAGGAAATGGAGTGTTAGTGAATTATTGGGTGAAGTTCCCGGAGATTTAGCCATACCGACCCCGCAAATAAGGAATTGATTATGAATTCCTAGATAATAACCTTAACTAAATAATGAGAGTAATGCATTCATTATTTTTCCAATTAATTTTTATGTATAACTGCTCAGATAAGATTTTAATCTCACTGACTTTTGTCTCGTGTGGTTTCTGTGGGACTTTAGTTACGTGTGCCCTGTCTCGTGTGGTTTCTGTGGGACTTTAGTTACGTGTGCACTGTCTCGTGTGGTTTCTGTGGGACTTTAGTTACGTGTACCCTGTCTCGTGTGGTTTCTGTGGGACTTTTGTTACGTGTGCCCTGTCTCGTGTGGTTTCTGTGGGACTTTTGTTACGTGTGCCCTGTCTCGTGTGGTTTCTGTGGGACTTTTGTTACGTGTACCTTGTCTCGTGTGGTTTCTGTGGGACTTTTGTTACGTGTACCCTGTCTCGTGTGGTTTCTGTGGGACTTTTGTTACGTGTGCCCTGTCTCGTGTGGTTTCTGTGGGACTTTAGTTACGTGTGCCCTGTCTCGTGTGGTTTCTGTGGGACTTTAGTTACGTGTGCCCTGTCTCGTGTGGTTTCTGTGGGACTTTTGTTACGTGTGCCCTGTCTCGTGTGCGATCTGTGGGTCTTTGTGGAGACAAAGACAGAATAGGACTTCTGCTCCCTCAGGCACGATGTAAAAAAGTTGCTGCAGAAACCACGACTACACAGGCATATGCTTTGTTGCTGGCTTCTTGAAGGAGGCTATCTGCAGTGGTGTTTCGTTGCTCCATGACGATTCTCTCGAGTTGACGATGATGTTGATAACTTTGGCTCTTAATGTTGGAAATTATTGCTGGCTCATTCTGACAAAGTTATCTTTGCGATTTAATACAATCGGCAGTGTTTTTTCACAAACACGTGCTGACAACTGCTCGCATTTGACATCTTACCGTATAGTGTTGAGTTTGAATCTTTAAACACTTACAGAAAAAAACTATGGTACGGTAATCCCAAAGCAGATGCTGCCGTAGGGGAGTGAAGTGTTAGAGACTTCACAACACTAGTGTTCAAGCAACGATAGGTAGGGTGTTTGTTTGCGCCTCTTTTTGCGCACCGCAATGTGTTCATGATTTTGAACCATCGTGGTGCTCAACAAGAACGTCGCTAGATTGAAATGACGTCAAATAAAATAATTACGTAGACGCGCGTGCAGAGTAACGACAGTTGACTTTTGGAAGTGTATTCATCCGGAATGGCTGCGTTTCATGTGTGTTCCTGCTGATGTTCTAATGTCCGCCAGTGTGTCTGCATACAAGGGAGGTGTTGACTTATATGTATGACAGAGATTTATTAATGTCCAGGGAAATATCGTGTCGATAGTGTACGCTTGAGTACCATATAATTATATCGCGGACGACTTGTACCAGACATTTCGGTGACGAAAGCCCCGTTACTGCCATAGTTTTAGGCATCAACTTTGATGGCCCATTGTGGTTGGCCTGGTTGAACAAAGGTATCTATGAATTATGATTATCATGTGAAGCCATGTGTTGTGGAACATGTAAATAAACTGTCAAGAATCGTCAACAAGAGTGATCTACAATTATTTCACAAGTGTCTGTGTTCGTTACCATTTAACAGTAGAACCATTATTACCCTCGATTCGCTTGACCAATATTATCTAATACCAAAATCAAATGGTATGTCACAGTGATCAGTTCCCGTCATCGCTACCTTTTACTTCCCTAACTCAGAGCAAAGTCAGGCACCGATTTACAGCTGGGTAGACTGGAGCGTGTCTATATCGTGAATCAAACCCGGCACCTGTGCCACGAGAGATCAGCGCTCTAAACACTCCGCCAATCGGATGCTCACAGAAAAAAAAATCTACAAGAATTAACACAGATCGCGAACCACAATGAGATGGTACCCACTGAAGTATGGTTCTCTTTTTGGCAGCTACCTTGTTTAGTTCATTTCTCAGATGCGGGAGTTTACCACCCTTGAGAGCTTGCAGGACAGACAGTGCATCTGTGAGGATGACTACCGGGTGGCAGTCAGAGTTGGTGTTATAAATCATATTTGCAGCTTGCTCTAGAGCTTGAACCTCAGCTGTATAGTTGGAACAGAATTTACCAGTGGGAATGTGCCTAGTCTCATAGTGGTTGTGAGGATATGAGATAAAGATACCGGCACCTCCATTCCTAACAGCATTTGTTGCTGATCCATCTGTATAGGCATGTATCCACGATTGATCGGGATAGCTTTCTTGGATCATACTCAATGTAGCAGTTCGTTTTTGCAGATCATTATACTCACATCCACTTGTGAGACCACTGACTGATGTATTAATTTGGAGGGCACTGCTGGCCTGCTCCCATGGTACAGGGTAGAGGGTGGGCTTCAGTGGTGTTGTCTTCATGGATAGGTCTTCTTGATGCTGTCTTTTAAGTCTTTTACAACGGTGATAAAAACGTGCATTACTGTGACGTACGTCTAGTTCGACAAGTGAATTTTCCCTGATTTGATGGATGATTAAAGGGACTTTAGCTTTTCATAACATTAGAACCCCTGAACATTTGTTGTAACTTTTTGGTTTCGCCAGAGCGAACCGATTCCACTGGGACTCATTTAGTATGCGGCATGAGATCTAAAGACACTGAGACGATCCCCGAGCAGAGAAGCTAGTTTCTCGCAGGTATTTATCATCTCCGCGCGAACACTAAACCGCTCGCAAGATGGACCAGAGCGGTCAGAAGAAAGACACTGGGGGAGATCTCAGGAAGGACGGGCGGCATGCTATCAAAGACAGTAGTGGTCCCTGAAACGATTTCGCATCTCGGTGTTAAACACGGAACCGATCGCAGTGGGAGCGAACGGGGAAAGCTGACGCAAGCAGCGAGCGAAGATGCGAGAGACCAGGGGCGGCTTCTCTCTTTGGTCTGGCGGTCAGATCCCCAAAAGTCTTCTGAGATCTAAAAAGCTGTCAAGTTTCTCATGTCCCACTCATCTTTCATTTCATTCTAGATATATACAGACCAAGTAGAAATACACTTTATCACTCGCTGGCCAGAACTTAACAGAAGCACTAGCTATATTTGAAATCTTGCTAGATTATCCCATGGATTTTATACATATTTGCAGTGAATTCTATTCTGTGCAAAGCGGTAATATATATATTGTGTAAAGTGATCAGCGGTCTAGTTCATTCATTCTATTTCACTGGATTTTGTGTTAATTTAAATCTACTAAATTAAACCATCTCAATAGTTCCAGTTGTAAATGTAATGATATACCTGCTATATTATTTCCAAAAGATAATAGATGTTAAATGCTTAAATTAACTTTTAAAGTCGCGAAGGAATTTATAATTAATAAATTTAGTTAAGTCCTATATTTATAGATGTGGGTTTAACCACTAAAACTCGCGCAGTGTTTTATTAAATACATAATTAAATACGCGAGCGTATATAAAATAGTCTTAACGGGAAATTCATCGCGCTTTAGAAGGTTATTTGTTTTTCGGTATATTACATGTCTTTTTTTCTTTCATACAGAGTGATCGTAACCTGTGCGATCCCAGCATAAAGAAAGCAATAGAGAAATCATACAGAGTCCTTTTCAGACTCGGTTCTTAACTTCCAGATATATTGATGGAAAATTTTTAAATATAATTCTTGTGGCGGTCCGATGCGACCTAGCTATCAATTACATGAAAGAAAGCACCCCCAAGAACATTTTTTTAAATAACTCATCAAATTTAATTACAATCTGTAATATAAACTGGAAGATGAACAGTGCCAGTAGCGATAACTTATTTACGGCTCTACTGTGAGAGAATTGTCGCATAATGCGATTGGGATTCGATATCTAGGTAATCAAAACAAAGTAAACACCGGCGAAACATGTGTAATGCTAATTAGCTCGACCAAGGAAAAGAGAGTTGCTACACGGAGATCGTCTAGTCATAAAAATCGGGTAGGGAGGAAATCTGTGTTCGGACCACGCAGTAATAAATTCATTTAAAATCAACGGACTGACCGCTGGAAATTCTACTTCACTGAGTCATAGAGGGAGAGTAGACCCAGGTGTGGATATAGCCAGGAAGACAATGTCTTTTATAATTATGGGGATATGATCACCCAAGTGGGTCAAACAGTTCGGAAAATGATGAAAAGTGCGGTTTAAAAATTCATAGAAAAAGGAAGGACAGACGGATGTCGGAAAGATTGATATGGAAGGAAAGCCACATGTTGTCCAATTAAAACGAGATATCTCAAGAGGCAATAGCTTTTGTAAGTAATGAGAACGACTAAAGTATCTGTTTAGAAACTAACACAGATCACCTACCCGAAGTGAAATACGAGAAATATTTTCGACCGAAGTTGCTTGAAGGAATAGCCAATCAGCGCAAAGTCACGGATTCACGCAAGATGGCCGACCAAGCGCATAAATACGCAGGTAGTTGGAAGTGAAGGGAAACACACGAACTGAAAGAACGCAGAGGACAAAAGGAGAGAGCTAGGCACGTATTCCTTCACCACTGAGTATTTGTGCTGGCCTGCCTTTGCCAGAAGTAGTCCTGTTAGTATTTCTGAAAAAGACCAGAGGGTGAGTAGGGCTACTGTACCTATTTTGTTGATGCAAAAATAATGTAAATATGTCACTTCATTGAACACTCATGCTGTGAAACGATCCTGAACTATCCTTGTCCTGTTTTAATAATGTGTTTATATGAATGTATCCTGCTCTATGATTATCCTATCAGGTTATATCATTGCTTATAACTTCAACATAGCACTATGTAACGATGGGCAACAGTTCAGTAGCCATTGTTATGAACGTAATAATCTGACTGACAGCCAATGGTTCTCAAGGTTGAGACCAGGAACACACTCATATAGAAGAAATGTTCAAGTAGCAACCATGTAAATAAGTGGTTCTTAAGCCCTGGCCGCAAGGACACCCCTACTGATTTATGGCAGCATGGGAGACTATATCCCAGTGGTTCTCAACCCATTGGTACCAATGACCCCCAAATTGATTTGACTGCTCTATGGGCACAAAGTAGGCCAGGGGTTCTCAAACTTTGATAACCATAAGCAATATATGTCAGAATAATTCTGCTTGGATGGAAAGATAGCAGATGGAAGAATGGACTATGTAACATAATGTGATGTAAATGAATGATGTAATATAATGTACTGTAATCATATCATTTGAATTTGTTGTTGGCAAGTAGACATCTGTACAACTAACAATGTAACCAGAAACACATGTGCGCATTCATACACATGCATTACTGATGACACGGAACAACAATACATTAGGCGAGGGGAACTCTTGGAAAGAGGCTAGCCACAGTCTTTGTGTTGTTTTCAGGTTTCGGTCGTACATATAGACATAAGCCAGAAGTGAGAACCCAAGTGTTATCCTGCATAGCGACACGGAGCACTACCGCTGGTCTACCTGGTTGTGCTGGTATCCCTACTACATGGGAAGATCAGCCGAGTCTATACAGTCGTGTGGAGCTCACCAACATTGTCAACCATCATTTAAGGAGCACTCAGTTAAGTGCAGAAACAGATGAACATTCGATCAATTTATATGTGAAGAGTCGAGTCATATGAAGAAAAAGACTGGTTAACGTTTTTTGTCAGAAAAGCAGAGACACTGTAATTCAGTAAAGTAAAATAATATCACTGTGATTTCTCTGGATATTGTGTAAATATAAAATTCCTATTCTTATAGCATTTCTATCTATTCCAAGAACAGAAGATAAGATAATCATTATAAATAAATTGATTTTAATTGTAACTTGAATTTTGTTAATTTCATAAAGTTACTATTGAGTTCAATTTGAATGTCATTGTTATTTAAAGCATAAGATAGTTATTACGAGAAGACACTCTAGACTCTTGATCTTCTTATTACCACCGGACCAGGGGTCTTTACTGTCTGACTATCCTTTGTGCTATTATTCACCAGTGCTCATTTCTGAGACTGGGGTATATCGGGGAGTTCATTATTCTTTATTGAACTATCATCAACTGTCATCAAGACAACAACCACTATCATACCATCTCGTTACAAGAATACCTATTTACCTGACTGTGACTGAGCCTAATTTTTCCTCACTGGATTTAAACCATACCGGTCAGTTGCTATCATCACGCCTTGAAGGAATTTTACCTCCAGCAGCGAAATTAAAGAGACCTCATTTTCACCCCTGTATTGAATTGTGTCAGTGCCATCCCATAGACTCCTTTTCATATAATAAAACATAATAACACTTAGTCTTCAAGTCCGGCGATTAGTGTTAATATTCGCTATCAGCAAATCTCGCAACATCTGGGGCGGGACATCGAAGTACTAGACATTTTCACGTGTCAAGAGTAATTGTTGTTTATATAATTCTATGGATTGTCTGATGCTGCAATCGGTAAGTGAGTGTGTGTGTATATGAGTGTGGATCCTCACGCGCGTGTATGAATGACAGGAAATTTAATCTTTTTTTGGTAACCATTTTGTTAACTTGCTTACCTGGTAATATATATCTTTTCTGTATACCCTACATTGTTCCTTTAAGTGGGATAGTTGATAAGTTGTTAACTCTGTTTAAAACCCCCTCCTTTTCATTTGCTTAGTAAAGGAAAGAACAATTAAGGAGAACAGGATTCTTTCTACCACCTATACCTAAAATTGGTAACACCTCTTTTCAGAGTAATTAACTTTACTGTTAGGTTAACTTACCTACGTTCCTGATAACTATCTATCTTTGGACTGGGTTTATCTTTGTCTAATAAGCGGGACGGGCTTAGTCGATACCAATCTTCTTCACCCCCCTCCCTACCTTGTTATTTGCATTTTTCTGTAATTTTGATAATTCTTGCTGTAAAGAATTATATTTTTTAGTGATTGTCTTTTTTGGTTAATAAACATCATAAACTTAATCGTTACGGTGTTGGACTACCCAAAGCCCATAAAATTTCCCCTATTTGTTTAAGATAGTTGTATCCACGTCGTCTGTGTGTTTGAAGCACCACATCGGTGTGAGAGCAGGTGTGTGTCTGGAAAACTGGCAAATAATTGTTTGACCAGGAGAGTGGAAGAGAAGATTGAAAGAAACGATTTGTCGTAAATAAGTCTGTCTTTACTCTCCTCCAGCACTCTGTGGAGCATCATATTTAATCTCTACATTTCTATCACTGAGCTTTTTCCACCATCATTCTACACTCTAAACCGGACTACTATTTCCGAGACTCTTTCTCTCAAAATAAATTTACGACAATTACAAAGTTTGGTTCCAGACTTTTAATATCTTTGTCAGGAAATGCCGGGAAGGAGTTAATCTGTAACAAAGTAATCCCAGGTTAAAATTTGCAGCAACATCTGACGTTTCTTTTAACATTCATCTCAGTTGTGCTGTGCTTTTATATCTATAATTTGATGAGGAGAGTGCGGCTCGCTGTATGGCTCTTAAACATGGAGAACAACAAAAACAACAAGCAACAAGTAAGACTTTCATTAATTGGATAAAAAAGTAGTTCCATAGCAGATACTGCTGTAGGGGAATGAAGTGTTAGAGACTTCCGTATACTAAGTTCATCCTCGAGACGTGGAGTGACCATTTCCCTTCCTCGCTGTCATAGCCATCCCTAACTCAAGAGCAGAGTAATGTACCTATTTATAGCTGGGTAGACTGAAGCGTAAACACCACCGTGTCTTGAGCCCGGTACCTTTCCGCGAGAGGCAAGCGATCTCATACCACTTTGTCAGTCGGATGCTATTAGGTACTTGCGAAGAATAGAAGGATTGAGGTGTTATGACAAGCTCACTAATGTGGAACTGAATACAAGAAACAGACACGTGACAGTGGAACCAGAGATGACAAGAAGACGCTGGCGATGGATAGGGCACATATTGAGGAAACCTGTTGATAGTTTGGTTTGGTTTGGGTTTAAAGGACTATCTTCATTACACACGGACAACTCCAACAGTGCTTCGATCTCCTCCCTTAGACCACACAACGGGGGGTCTCAGCATAGTGCACGAACTCCGTAGCACCGGCGAGAATCCAAATGTGTGTATATACCTTGTAGGAACCACACATTCTATAAATATTTTTGTGGTGGGTAGACTTCTACATTTATTTTTCTACTATCAACATATAATTTATGTTGATAGTATTACAAGGCAGTCCTTGTTCTGGAATCCACAATGGAAGAGAGTTAGAAAGAGCCCAAAGAATACACAAAGAAGACAAATGAAGACACACACGAAAGAGATGAGGAAGACCATGAAAGATCTTGACCTGATGGCACTTGGCAGGATGACGTGGCATACGTTTGTTGAAGGCCTATGCTCCGTGGGGAGCTGACGAAGTATGGAGTTACACCAGAGGCGGTTAATCTTCAACGAGTAATCTATCATGGTTAAAATTTGTACCCACACCTGATGTTTCATGTTAACATTGATCGCCACTTGTTCTGTGTTTTATATCTATTATTTCATGAGAAAAGTGCGGTTAATGTTGGAGGCTAGTACTGTATTAGTGACTCGGTGTAATTTTTCGAATAGTATAGTATTGGATAATATGCGGCTTACATGGTTTCAGCTGGTGTTTTCTAGTCTACCCCACCTTTTGCGAGAATTGCAAAGAGAAAAAGTATAAATAGCATTTGAAATCGTTGTGCTACGTATGTGTTGGAAGAAGATAAACTGTATGTCATGGTTTGGATCGATCAGTAAAGATGCTCTGTTGAAAAGTTCAGTATTTGTTTGGTTAGAGGCCACTGACAATCTTTTTGTCAGATATGCACTTTCCAGGTTGTACCGAAATATTCTTAGCTTATGAATTCTTTCTCCCTCCTACCCCTCTTCGCCATCTAAAGATATACAGAATCATCCCTTGTGGCCTACCGGTAGAATACGTTTGGCGGGTTTCCCACCCACTGGACTAAGCTTCTTTTTGTGGAGCTTACATATAGACCTTGTTAACAAAATATATAGACACGCTATCAGATCACCCATATCTACAGACGCGCTTTGTTTTTTTTTGTTTTTTTATTTGTCTGCGATGCTTGCGCGAAAAAATGTATGGATGTTATTTTCAGACCACCCATAATATTATAAATTAGAACACCATAAAGACAATATTGACGTAGATGAAGCTTATTCTGAGAAAGATATTTCCATATTTGGACGTGATTAGAATGCACGAAACAGCGTGAGAGATTAGCAGTAAAGGAAAGCATAGACAACGAAAACATGGAGCCGCGATATCAGCTGCTTCTTCTGGACTTCTTTATAAACAGTGCAAAGACGTTTCTCAACAACAGACACAGCGCAGAGACCACAGACAGCTGGCGCATGAGAAGAACAAATGTCAGCGAAGTCATCAGAGAGCAAACGCATATCTACAATTAGAAATACATATCGTTGTAACACAGTGATACGCTAGACTAGCGGTAGGAAATCCAGGATTATGTGGGGACCTTCTTTAGAAAAACTGAGATCTGTGGTGATCTATCTTGATAAATTCACGTCTGCAGAGTTAGGTACCCCGCTTTTTAAATGCTGGCAGGAGAAGGCAAGTCCACAATTTTCCCTAGCTTGAAAATACGTCTTGTTCCCCCTCCCAGTCACATGGAGATCTACCAAATAATCCCCTATGATCTACCTGTATACCGAGACCGACCGGTTGCCGCCCCTACGTTAGAGAATTCTTATTTAATTTCATCTACACTGCCAGTTGTTATTGTTTCGGCAAACCCATAGGTGCTCAGTCTCCCTCAGTATATGTCGAAGATTGTGAATATTAACTGTTCCTGTAGATCGCTGGTTGATTACACGACGGATGCATCCTCTCGTTTGTCTTTGGTTACTCGTATATAGACTTTTGCCTGGGCCATCGCATATCTGGATCTGATCGACAGCACTGCCACTTGGCCTAGTTGATAATGTTTCTTCACAATCTCTAGTCCCCAGTTCTGTTATCTTTGTTCTTTGTCGTTCTTCGCCTCGAACTGTTGCCACAGCATATTCCAGCTTTTCTCTTCTCACGACATGCCCAAAGAAAGTGCCTTGCCTTGCCTTGCCTTGTCTTGTCTTATCTTGTCTTGTCTTGCCTTGTCTTGTCTTGAGGATTCTAAAACATTACTGGGCATCGTCCTTTTTCTTTTCTTGTTGTCCATTCTGGCGGCGAGGCATTGTGGGTAGCTGACGTTTTAGTTTTTGAGTCAAGTGTGACGCGTTGACTAATGTGTTGATGTAGATTTGTGGAACATTGTCTGGACTATTGAGGTTACTCGCATAAACCCAGCACGGCAAAGCATCACGTGGCCTTCCAGCCTTTAGTATCAATAGCAAGTTGTTTTACATAATAATGTAACTAACCCCATGTATAATCTCATATTAGTTATCTGGGAGCCGCGCTGGTGTAATGGTTACCACACTGCACTGGCGATCGGGTGATCCAGATTCGAGCCCTGGCGAAGACATTTGAAGCAGTGTCGTCGACCGAGACTTGGACTGAATAATTCGAGCCCTGGCGAAGGCATTTGAAGTAGTGTCGTCGACCAGGGACTGGAATAACCTGAACGGCTCCTGAGCCCACCCATCTGTAATGGGTACCTCCGAAATCGGCGAGTATCTGCCTGAATGGCGAGAGGACACCTGTTATTGTACAGGGAAAAAAGGGATACTCACGTAAAATCAGTCTCAGGCTAGACATATTAATAGGAGATTTCGCCTCGAGTAATAGCGGTCGTACGATTAAAAAAAAAAAAAAAAAAAAATTAGTTATCTCTTACGACATGCATAAGGGAGTAGGGGTGGCCCACTTCAGTCATGACTCCCAAGAATCAGGCTCCTGTTGTCTTTTTCCCGACTGCGGTGAGAATCGTACCCACTCCACCTTTTTTAATTTTTGTCACGAAAAAATTTTCAGTGCGGAGTATACTTAAATATTTATTTATAAACAGAGAAATTTTCGTTTAAACATACATTGATAATTACACAAACGGCAATAGATATATGCATGCTCCAGATAGTCGAAGAAGGTATGTATGTGGAAACTAGCACAGAAACAAGGTAACGTTCAAACGGAAAGAAAGAACACTATTAGGGAACAGAATGAAGTTTCGAAACGAAAGAAAGATTTCAAGCACAGAACGCTGGAGACGTTCAAACGGAAAGGACAATCCCAAGCACGGAACACAAAGGGCGTAGTCATACGCCCCATCGCCATTATTCCAGTAATTACAAAGTACAAGAAAACAATATTCATTTAAAACAGTTAGATAACTCTGGTTGTGTACTGTAATATGATACCATGTAATCGTTGTTATCTCCCTGTTTGACAGATTATTTGTCGGCGAAAGAAACACGCGAATGATAACCACGGGGCAAAAAATAGATCAAATAAACGAGAGAAAGAGAGAGAGAGAGAGAAAGAAGCAGAGAGAGAAAAAGAGAGTGTGTGTGTGTGCGCGCGCGCGCGCGTGTGTGTGTGTGTGTGTGTGTGTGTGTGTGTGTGTGTGTGTGTGTGTGTGTGTGTGTGTGTGTGTGTGTGTGTGTGTGTGTGTGTGTGTGTGTGTGTGTGTGTGTGAATGTTGAAGAGATACAAGCACAGGAGAGGAAAATCCCATTCTGTAAGATGAGATGTTTAAGAAAAGCCATTAGTGTTACTAGGAGAGTCAGAATGAGATGTAATGACACCAGAAGAATTGTAGAAACTACATCGTACATCAAGTATATAGAGAGATAGAAAATTAAGTGGTTTGGTCATCTCGTGAGAATGGAGCCCGATGAACGACCAATATGCGCCTACAACAGGAGAAGATATAGTTTCTGAGCACGGAGACCAAGAGGCAGATGGATAGACAACATCACAGACATCCTACAACATCCCGGCCTCACAGCAGCCAACGGGACACACTTTGCTCAGGAACGCAATCTTTACGGCAATAGCGAAAGGTACAAGTAATGTAAGTAAAGTTGAAAAGATGCCGCTTTATTGAAAAGAACGGAGGACAGCTAACGGGTTGTTCGACAACGCCAAGTTCTCTTTTATAACCTTTTAACGGTTTACGGCTGGGGTCACTCATAGCGACTGTCTGGAAGACATTGTCAAACTTTGACCACATCTGAATACCCTAAGCCCCTATCAAGTATGAAATCATGACTCCCGACGGAAAGGCTTTCTTACGGTTCTCGCCCGCCTCGTTATCGACAGTGAATACGATGTTTGGCTGGGAGGCGTCAAAAGATTAACCGCAAGCCGATCCTACCGCCTCTTAGAAATCCATCCGCCTCTAAAGACCCATAAAAGATATGGTCTGGTGGTAGAGAAACATTTAATCCGCAATAGTTATCACTATCCATCATCCAGCTAACAGGACCTCCAATTATCGCAGAATTTTGAAGGAGCCAGAAACGTGTGATCGTTTCGACAAAGTGTAGCTGTAAACTCGAAATCTTTGTTAGTTCATGGGAGATACCTTGCCGTTTTCTCGGAGATCACGGTATGTTAAAGTTTAATACCTACTATTAAACTCCGGTCATGAAAATAGCGCCTATCGCGAGGTCTATGACGATGGTATTTAACAATAGTAATGAAACTCGAAGTCATAGATCTATAGACAGATGGACCAACAGACACCAGCCAGGATAATGCACAACACAATTGGCAACAGAGAAGAAAGAGAGGCATCAGACATTCCGGAGATTCCAACGTTGTTCTGCAGTGCCAACCAAAGTACTAATATCACCTATCCGCAAATCTCAGCCATAACCTCTGGTTTACTACTGTTTTATTACTGGGATCGTGCACGCGGTACATGCATCTGAGGATGATGATTTGGCACGAGATTTTGTAACCTATATTGTTTTTCTCATATGCACGAAGCGTTACTATAAATCGCGATATATGCCAAATTATTACTTACCGTCAGCGTTGCCACTCCTAGGTGGATTTACCTAGATTTAGGTTTCTTTTGGTTCCATCTAGGTGTCGTTTTCCTTCATTAGGTGAAAAACGCCAACTAGATCAACTTTCGGTTTTCGGTTTTTCGCCCAAAGTAGCCACACGCACACACACACACACACACACACACACACACACACACACACACACACACACACACACACACACACACACACACACACACACACACACACACACACACACACACACACACACACACACACACACACACACACACACACACACACACACACACACACACACACACACACACAACACACACACACACACACACACACACACACACACACACACACACACACACACACACACACACACACACCACACACACACACACACACACACACACACACACACACACACACACACACACACACACACACACACACACACACACACACACACACACACACACACACACACACACACACACACACACACACACACACACAAAACCGCCTAAAGAAGTCTAAAAGTAGCTTACTTACTTAAGTCGTTCCTCTTCTACCGTGAGGTGTAGAGGTTTGGAAGAGAGAGCACCATACTATCCTATCGGTTGTCTTCCTCCTGGCCTGGTTCCATTCTAGTCCTAGATTGTCTAATGTTTTTCTCCCAGCGGACTCTGGGTCATCCTGGAAGTCTAGATTCCTGGGCTCTTAATTTCCCATACTTGTCGCAAAAGTAGCTCAAAATTCAAAATCTAGGTGTATTTTTAAGATGCCATCTAGGTTTTTTTTCAAAATTCAGGGTGGCAACACTGCTTACCGTGAGGTGAGGCCTACTGTTTGCTGGAATCACGTTTTGTCGTCATATCGTCCACCCTTTCTGCCTACACAAGAAAGGTAGCGATATAAGTAGTCCTATTGCAGACACTGCAGTAAATTAATATGAAACAAATATAAAGGTATGTTATCAGGCACTCGCAGGAAATAAAGAAGTAGAACACCAGACAACAGAAAAACAACAGACATGAGTGGCTTACCCAGGATTTGAACACTGGACCTTCCGTGCGACAACCCCGCCTAGCCATGCAAGCGAATCACACTATCCGCCCTGCCATCTACGCATCATCAAAAAATGATGTTTCAATGGCAGGTCAACAGTGCGAACCACAATACATGACACCAGAAGTCCACCATGGGCAGTTCAGCCTATTAATGACGCAATCATTTCTGTTGTATTTCTATCAAGCAGTATAGGCCGAATCCAACAAGACAAGGACCTTAATACTGTGTCCAGTAAATGATAGTAGACTAGAACAGTGAGAACAGGATAGTGGGTAGGTTTGGTATTGTATAAACATTTATTACACATAATTGAGGGAAACCCGAGGCCTGTAAACAGTAAATTAATATGAAACAAATATAAAGGTATGTTATCAGGCACTCGCAGGAAATAAAGAAGTAGAACACCAGACAACAGAAAAACAACAGACATGAGTGGCTTACCCAGGATTTGAACACTGGACCTTCCGTGCGACAACCCCGCCTAGCCATGCAAGCGAATCACACTATCCGCCCTGCCATCTACGCATCATCATAAAATGATGTTTCAATGGCAGGTCAACAGTGCGAACCACAATACATGACACCAGAAGTCCACCATGGGCAGTTCAGCCTATTAATGACGCAATCACTTCTGTTGTATTTCTATCAAGCAGTATAGGCCGAATCCAACAAGACAAGGACCTTAATACTGTGTCCAGTAAATGATAGTAGACTAGAACAGTGAGAACAGAATAGTGGGTAGGTTTGGTATTGTATAAACATTTACTTGATAGAAATACAACAGAAGTGATTGCGTCATTAATAGGCTGAACTGCCCATGGTGGACTTCTGGTGTCATGTATTGTGGTTCGCACTGTTGACCTGCCATTGAAACATCATTTTATGATGATGCGTAGATGGCAGGGCGGATAGTGTGATTCGCTTGCATGGCTAGGCGGGGTTGTCGCACGGAAGGTCCAGTGTTCAAATCCTGGGTAAGCCACTCATGTCTGTTGTTTTTCTGTTGTCTGGTGTTCTACTTCTTTATTTCCTGCGAGTGCCTGATAACATACCTTTATATTTGTTTCATATTAATTTACTGTTTACAGGCCTCGGGTTTCCCTCAATTATGTGTAATAAATGTTTATACAATACCAAACCTACCCACTATTCTGTTCTCACTGTTCTAGTCTACTATCATTTACTGGACACAGTATTAAGGTCCTTGTCTTGTTGGATTCGGCCTATACTGCTTGATAGAAATACAACAGAAGTGATTGCGTCATTAATAGGCTGAACTGCCCATGGTGGACTTCTGGTGTCATGTATTGTGGTTCGCACTATTGACCTGCCATTGAAACATCATTTTTTGATGATGCGTAGATGGCAGGGCGGATAGTGTGATTCGCTTGCATGGCTAGGCGGGGTTGTCGCACGGAAGGTCCAGTGTTCAAATCCTGGGTAAGTCACTCATGTCTGTTGTTTTTCTGTTGTCTGGTGTTCTACTTCTTTATTTCCTGCGAGTGCCTGATAACATACCTTTATATTTGTTTCATATTAATTTACTGTTTACAGGCCTCGGGTTTCCCTCAATTATGTGTAATAAATGTTTATACAATACCAAACCTACCCACTATTCTGTTCTCACTGTTCTAGTCTACTATCATTTACTGGACACAGTATTAAGGTCCTTGTCTTGTTGGATTCGGCCTATACTGCTTGATAGAAATACAACAGAAGTGATTGCGTCATTAATAGGCTGAACTGCCCATGGTGGACTTCTGGTATCATGTATTGTGGTTCGCACTGTTGACCTGCCATTGAAACATCATTTTATGATGATGCGTAGATGGCAGGGCAGATAGTGTGATTCGCTTGCATGGCTAGGCGGGGTTGTCGCACGGAAGGTCCAGTGTTCAAATCCTGGGTAAGCCACTCATGTCTGTTGTTTTTCTGTTGTCTGGTGCTCTACTTCTTTATTTCCTGCGAGTGCCTGATAACATACCTTTATATTTGTTTCATATTAATTTACTGTTTACAGGCCTCGGGTTTCCCTCAATTATGTGTAATAAATGTTTAGACACTGCAGTAGGGGATTGAAGTGTTAGAGACTTTATCACGCTAGATCTACCTTCATAAGGCGGGCTGACCAGCTCCCTTCCTCGCTGTCCTCGACTTCCTTATTTCAAGAGCAGAACCATGTACCCATTTACAGTTGGGTAGACCCGCTTGAGGCCAAAAGGTTTCGATCCCGGAACATCTTATTAGGTTACGGATCAAAAGCTATCAACAGGTTTCCTCAGTGTGTGTCATATCCATCGTCAGCGTCTTTTTCTCATCTCGTGTTCAGCACGCACTTGTCTGGTTCCGTCACGTTCGTGATCTTGTCCTTCTGTTCTATGGAAGCAGCTTTTTACGACAGTCCGCAGCTTCTTGGTTGTTCTTTTTGCTGTTCTCCATGTGGCTTTTCTGTCATTCCGAAACTTGTTGAGTTGAAGACATTAGCTCCATTTTATCTGGCTCGGTTTGCATTTAAATCATCATCACATCTGTCCCAAACTATGAGTAAGAAGCACGTGGCATACTGTGCATTCCCCACCATCTAAGGTGGCTCTCCAAATATGCAGAGCTAAATACTGTGCTCTGGTTCTGGGCTCTCTCTCAAGGAATTGTCACGTCCTCCACAGAGTCACTTCTCAGCTACCCCTACCTATCATGCGTCCATAGTGAGATCCTCCTGCATACAGCAAACCAGGTAAAAGTCAGAGTACGTCTGGGGCTCAAGTGACTCCTCCAAGCTTAGTCAGCAATGCTGGGTTGTCGACATGTTTCACCAGAGGAGGAATCCCTGGAAGTGTGTAGATGATTTCAAGAATCAATGACGGTGTAATTAGCCTCACAGACAGAGGTTCACTTCCACATCTGTAAAACTATAGCATTGTGCTTAGCTAGTGGTCATATAAGAATGACTCCAGGTATACCTCCGTGCATTCGAACCTGGTAACGTTGCCTCAAAAAGCTAGCGCTCTAGCCATTCTGCCACTCGACGTCCCATTTCTATTCTACTCATCTTTATTTCACTCTTCTCCATGTTTTCATCTCCCGAAATATCCACATGCGGTTTAGTTTGTGTGATCAAGAGTAGTTGTATTCAACCTGGGGTACGCGTAATCCTAGGGGTACGAGAAGACATCTAAGGGGGTAGGTGAAAAAAGTCTGCCAATGCAATGTATAGGTAAATTGAATACTTGGAATTATGCACCAGTAACCTAGGGGGTACATAGTTAAAGATAAATTATATCTGAGGGTACACGAACAAAAAACGTTGAATACCACTGATCTAGAGTGTCTATTTCTGTGAGGTGCGTCTCGAACGAAACGAAGCAAAACAAAACAAAAAACACTTCATGTTTTTGCTCATGTCACCCGCAGAGAACCATGGTCCTAAATAAAAACGTTCCTTTGCGTACATTGCCAACAGAGACAAGTTGAGTAATCGTGTATTGGCCGCACGCAGAGTTACCGTTCCTTCAATCAAAGGGACGTAACTCAATAAAGCTAAATTAAAAGTTGTCTGGTGGATTTCATGGTAAAACAGACGACATCAAGAGGAAGTGGTCTGAGAGAAGCCGAAAGTGAAAGTCGTTGTTATGGTAACGCCTTTCTTCGTGGCCCCGCTTTGGTTCGCAACTTCTTAGCTGATTCTGTTCCCTGATAATTCGTTTTTCTCTATTCTGGCGTTGCTCTTGATATTATAATTTTTTTTTCCTATGTTTCATTGTCATTATTATCGATTTTAGCTTCGTATAGTTTTCTCCGACGTCCATCAGGAGACAAAGAAAAAATATGACTAATGCTCAATCTTTCAAGTTGTAAGATGCGGTAAATATCAGGTTGCCAATGGGGCTGACAATCTCATCACTAAAAACATATTGCTACAGATACCAATACGGGAAAGCACATGAATGTTTTGTTGCAGGCTTATTGTAAGAAGACTAGTGACAATGGTGGCTCCACGCAATACACGAAGCGATACCAGAAATGAATAAATGATTCCATTATAATTTTTTTTTCCGATAACTGTTCTTTCTTTCCTATTTTACTTGTTTTGTTATGTTTTATCTTCATTTTTTTTCTTCCTTTTCATAATCTATGTTGATCATTAGTTACCTTTTCGGGGGTCGTAGTGGCTAAGAGGTGTAGCGTCCGCCTCGAATTCTAGAGGTACCGGGTTCCATTCCCAGTTGGGACTCAAAGACGCAGCTATAGAGAATGCAGTCAGCGACCCATAGCTTGACTGCTTGCGTCACGGTCAGCGAACCAGAGCTGACCAAGACCCTACTCCACCTCCACGTGGTGGTCCTGGAAACAGGCTGCATCACTGCAGTCTGGCTGAGAGAGTAGGGATCGAAGAGGGAAGGCAAACCCGGTCCCAAAAAATGCTGTGATGAAGTCGGATGTGCCGGCCGAAAGGCGCAGATATCGCAGCTCCGCTGTAAACAGACACAACGTAACCAACGTCCTTTTCAGGACGAACGAGGAAGAAGAAGAAGAATCCCAGTTGAGGGAATATAATTTATGGACATTTTTTTCAGAACCAGTGGACCTAATGATGCCATACTCCCCCCTAGTCTCCTGGGTAGTCAGATCGGATGTCTAGCCGTCTCGGATAAGAGCGAAAAAATTGGATGTCCCGTGTGCAAGTTGCGCGCTTTTAAAAATCTCACGGCAGTTGGAAATCGTAAAGAGTAGGCTGTAAGGCCACTGCCCTGGCAAAAAGTTAAAAATTAGAAACCTACCCACCGCAAAAATATTTATAGATTGTGTGATTCATATATACACACATATTGAGATTCTCACTGGTGGTACGGAGTTCGTATACTGCGCTGAGATCCTCCTTGTGTGATCTAAGGGAGGAGATCGGAGCATTGATGGGGTTGTCCGTGTGCAATGAAGATAGCCCTTAAAAACCAAACCAAACCCAAACCATTCCTTTTTTCCATCAATCACTCTTGTTTTTATCTCCCCTTCTTTTGTTCTCTCAAAGTTGTTTATCCAATCTTTCTTCTCATGCCTCTTTCTTTCGTTCTTCCTCGAGTAATTCAGGTCAATTTTTCTGCTCATCATTAACCTTCATCCCTGTTTTCTTTTTCCTTCTCTTAATCTTCTTTCTTCTTCTCCTTTCTTTTTCTCACTCTGCTTCTTCTTTTCATTTTCACTATTATCTAACATAAACTCATCACTGGCTCCTCGCATAGAACATCAGACCTTGTTTCCGACTCACCATCTTCTGTTTCTATTGCCTGCCTATTCTGGGTCTCTAACATTTAACTCTGTCTTCCTCGTGAATTGTAGTCCATTTTTTTTTCTTTGGTCTCTTGTTCTTTGTCCTAGTGAGTCCCACCTTCTGTTTTCTTTTACCCGCTGAATTTTTCTTTCAGGGTCGTTTTGTAAGACCCGTTTGGTTGTAGTCAGATCTCCTCATCCTGCATTTGACATCATCTTTTTGTATCCTTATCCCCTGGCTGACAAAGCAGCCAGAAGCCGTCACATTGTCTGCACCTTGCTCGGTCGGTGGCCACCCTTCGTGCCGTGCCCAACTCTGGTTCATGTTTTGTATCTCGGCTTCCACAGTTTTTCGCCAGGTTGTCTGTGCTCTGCCTATCTTTTCCTTCCTTCTGGGGTCCATAGCATAGTAGTTTTTGTGACGAGGTCAAGGTCTCTCTCTTCTGAGAACATGGCCAACCCAATTCCAGCGTCTGCCTGCAGTGATGATGCTCATATTTCTAAGACTGCACCGTGTAAGCAGTTCCTGGTTGGAGATGGTATTCGGCAGAAAAAATTAAAGAATTTCCTTAGGCAAGTTGTGTGGAAAGATGACAATTTGGGCATTTTCTGTTTTGCTAATCTCCAGCATTCCACGCCGTACAGAAGTATGGAAAGTACGTAACTCTCGTATAATGTTACTTTGGTATTTGTGCTATACTGAGAAGATTGCCAGATGTTATTTAGATTGGCAAAAACTGTTCTGGCTTCATTCATTCAGTTACTGATGTCTTTGTTTGTTCTGCTGTCAGACGGCATTTAACATAATATAGCACAAAACCTATCTATTATATAAAAAACCTGTAACACTTCAAAATATTTATGTCAATTTATAACTATTTTATATACAGTATGAGAAATTTCCTCAAGAATGTGTATGTTTACTTACTGTTTTTAAACAAAGAGAAGGAAAAGATAAATAATTTTAAAGCTTAAGAAATGTCTGATTGACAAAGCCAGACCAGCCGGCATTTAAAAACTGCAATGTCCGTATATTTCTTCTTCTTCTTTGATCCTTAGCTGCCGACTGTCAAAGCAGTCAGTGGCCTCCATCTACCATTGATCATAATGTGGTCTATCTGGTTTCTGTTCCGTCCGTTTGGTGATTCCCACGTTAACTTGTGCACTTCTTTCTGTGTAAAAAGTGTTCCTCCAATGACCAGGTTGTTGATGCTGCAGAAGCTTATTAATTTGTCCCCATTCTCATTTACTGTTCCACTGCTGCATTTCCCCATTACTCTTTCATTATAAGTATTGTGTGTACCAACTTTCGCATTGAGGTCTCCCATTACTATAATAAGATCGTACCTGTTTCGATTTCCTTTTGTAGCTGTTGATAGAAGTTGTCCTTGACCTCTTCATCGCTGTCATTTCTTGGTGCATATCATTGTATTATTGTAGTGTTGGTGAATCTCCTTCTCCGTCTTGTTTTTATCAGTCTGTTGTTGTTGGGTTTCCAGTCCGTAGATTTAACGGAACTTTATTAGTGATCGCAGTGAAATCTCACGAGATAGCTTCCAAAACTGCATTTTAATCGTGACATCCATATTTAACATTCTGTGAGTCAACAGAGGTTTTCAAACTGTGCGTCGCGGCTCCCAGGCGCGTCGCGGCCCTCGGCTAAGGGCGTAGCGGTGTCTTGGAAAAAGTGTTGGGCTCGATATTATGAGCGAAGGTCCATCAATAAATAGTATAGAGAGGAGCCGCGGTGATTTATGCACAGGTCAAGGGAGCCGCGGACCAAAAAAGTTTGAAAATCTCTGCAGTGTGATCTTCCGTACCAGTCATTTCTGACCAAAGGAGCGTACCTCCCGAAATAACTTTCGGTGGCAAGAGGTTGGGCAATTTTAGATCAAGCTGTTGCCCATGCAGCATGACCCGGCCTGGACGTCAGAGGAACGGTCTAGCCGATACAGTCTGACACCAGTAGCAACAGCCTAGTCTCTAGTAGGATACGGAACTTGCCCTCAATCGCTTACTGTAAGCATGTATTAGCTCTAGAATTGCCACAGTTATCCAAGTAGGATCGTGTCATTTAAGGAACCTCGACTGATTTAATGAGCCATTCGCGGTTTCACCGTGAGACAGTGTGAACTTGGACATGCATGGCTTAATCTTTGAGACAAGCATATGACTACTGGCAGGATCAACCAGATAACTGTCTGAACAGAGCATTTCCTCGCTCGCTCATAAATTGTGGAACATCATGACAGGCATGGGGTTTCCAACGCATTTGATCCATCTAATCGAAATACTATATCGCGAACAACTAACAGCTGTCAGAGGAGTAGCGGGGGAAACATCAGGATTGTTTGAGGTGAAAAGGGGAGTAATACAGAGTTGCATCCTCTCTCCATACTTGTTTAACGTCTATACAGAAAATATAATGAGAAATTTTAGGAGTGACCAAGAATGTGAAAATTGCGATCTGTTCACAATTGATGGAAATGCGATCCTAGAACTCAGGTACGCAGATGATACAGTTTTTCTTTCAAACAGTGCCAAGAGACTAGAACAGTTAATCCTGTCTGTCAAAAGACACAGTGAGGATCAGAACCTTTTTCTGAACACAAAAAAAGCAAAGATAATGTCCGCTGACAAAACAAGATGCCTACCAAAAATTACCATCAATGATGAGGAAATTGAAAATGTCACAAATTTTGAATATTTTGGCTCTATAATTAACAACAATGGACACTGCTCAAAAGAGGTCAGAAGGAGACTGGCCATAGCAATGCAGAAGTTGAATAAAATGAAGAACCTATGGCATAACACTAGCAAATTAATAAAAGTAAAACTTTTGAGAACGTGCATCTTTCCGGTGGCAACGTACGGGTGTGAATCATGGACCATTGCACAAACATTAAAGAAAAAAAATCGAATCTTTCGAAGCAAAGTGTTACAGAAAAATTCTCAGAATATCTTGGACCAAGAAGAAGAAAAATATAGACATCCTACACAACTTGAACATCGAGAAAAACTGGCTCATAAACAATATCATCTCCCGGAAACTGAAATACTTTGACCACATTAAACGGCATAGTGGTTTAGAAAGATCAGTGATGGAGGGTATTGTACCTGGAAGGTGAGGCAGGGACCGACAAAGACGACGGTGGACACAGGACATTGAAGACGCCTTGAATACGATAGTGGAGGAGGCGGGAAGGCTGGCTAGAGATCGAGAGTCTTTCAGGCGGGCTGTGATGAGAGCGACGTTCTGCGAAGGACATGCTACATGATGATGATGAAGATATCATTTAGCTGGTACGACTAACCGAATTTCTGTAATCGAAGATTAATCGATCAATTTCGAACAATTTGAAAAAAATATTATTTACAAAAATTATAATTAACTTTTTTTTTAAAAATCACTAAGGACTTTATTCATTTTACGTATCTTAAATCAGCATCGTTATGAAAATATAATGAAAATATAATGAAAATACTGACAGTTTATTATTATTGACCATACTTGCCAAATTCCACATCACAAACCTCTAACACAGGAAATGCTCTAGTATCTTAGTAAAAAGCATAAACATTGCTAAAAAAAATAGAACAATCGATTAATTGTGTGTAAGAATTAATCGATAACAAATGTTTTAACTGATTAATCGAATAATTAATCGATAAAAGGTCCCAGCCGTAGTATATATATATAAGTGGCACGGGAAGGATCTACGAGTGACTGCCTAACACCAATTGTGGTGCATCCAGAATCAAATAGCACAGAGACTGGATTGTTATTTACTAAACCCTTATGTAAGACAAGAGAACCTCTTCCATCATGCGCGACTGATGCAGGAAGAGCAGGAAGAGGATGGCCACAGCTTAAAGTAGACACTGTGGTTGGCTCAAATAATGTTTTGCATTGGGGGCACTGAGATGCTCTCCCAAAATCAAAAGCGGCACATGCCATATTACTAGCATCATTATTATCTTTACTCTGTTTATAGGCTTCATGGGACTCTTGTTGTGCAGAGTTTGCCTGAAAATGTGGTTTATGTCTTTTGTTTTGAGATCTACCTCGGTTATTATCACCTCTGTAGTTATTGTTACCTCTATTGTAACCCCTATTTGGGTTTGAGTCATAGTTCCCTTGGTTACCATTATCATATTCATTATAATGAGTATCTCTGTAATTATGATCTTGTTGACTCCAAGACGGATAACCCGGATAGTTTCTATAATTACTTCCTCTACGGAAGTTCCTATAATTATGACCACCCCTGTGTTGCGAGCTATCAGCTCGTCTCCAGTTCTTTGAAGAAGAACCCTGAAATGATTGGTTACCTTGGTTTTGATAACTATTATGGTTACCTTTTTTATCAAATCTGTTTTGAGGTCCCTGAAATCTGTGTGAATAATTGGGATTGTATGGTGTTGCTAAAGCAACTGGCATACTCTCCTTAATCTTAGTGTTGCCAAAAGTCACGTCGGGGTGTGCAGTGACATATTGGGAACAATATTCTTCCATTTCCTTTAGAGATTTGGGTTTACGCTCATGTATAAATTCAAGGAATGGTTTGTTAACACATGACATAATCTTATCTCTGAGCAACAAATCCATAAGTCCTTCATACGTTTTTTCTGTTTTGGAAAGCTCAATCCAACGATCAACTGTGAGACGTGCCTTTGCAGTGAATTCTGAGAATTCTACACCTGTCTCAGGCACCATCGTCTTAGACAAAAGTCGATAGCCTTCCTCACTTAGCTGGTATTTTTTTATCAAAGCCGCCCTAATGACATCATAATTATCCTTATCTGCTTCTCTTACAAGGCATAATCTAGTCAAAGATTCACCTTTCAAGTTTTCTGCTAATTGATTAGCGTATTGTGATTTATCCACATTATGTGTACGACAAGAACGTTCAAATCTATCCAGCCAGAATGTAATATCGTCACTGGACTGATTGAACGGTGGAACCTTAACCTTGTAAGTAGAAGGTTTACCATTACCACTAGATGCCTGATTAACATTACTCATACTTGTCAATCTCAATTTCTCTAACTCAAATTCATGTTCTCTTATTGCTTTTTTTTTCTTCAGCTTCTCTGTCTAATCTTTTTTGTTCAGCATCATTGTCTAATCTTTTTTGTTCAGCTTCCCTGTCTAATCTTTTTTGTTCAGCATCCCTGTCTAATCTTTTTTGTTCAGCATCCCTGTCTAATCTTTTTTGTTCAGCATCACTGTCTAATCTTTTTTGTTCAGCAGCAGCTTCTCTTTCTAATTTTTTTTGTTCAGCTTCAAATCTCCTTTGCTCCACCTGCATCTGCAATTTCTTTTGTTCAGCAGCAGCCTCAGCTTCTCTTTCTAATCTTTTCTCTTCAGCCAGAGCTTTTCTCTCTTCTGCAGCAGCTTTTCTCTCTTCAGCAGCAGCTTTTCTCTCTTCTGCAGCTAATGCTTTGTCATATTGAGCAACCGCCCATTCTTCTAACTGTTGACCAGTTTTATCAAGGGATTTCCCTTGTGTAATGAAGTATTCTAATGTAGACATGATGTCTAACAATAATACTAATCACTTGAAACAATAATAATACCACAAGTTCTTAATGACTTGATTAATCAGTACACTATCCCAATATCTGTGGGTCACAAGCCTTAATAAGGTCTTGTATAACAGTAATAATAATCAAGTACTGGTTTATACCATAATCCAAGTGCAGTGCACAGGCAATAGTGTCTTATGAAATATACCTATATAAAACATATGTCAACCAACAGAATACATAAAGTACAAATAGGACTGACAATACGAAAACGTTTGCAGAAATCAAATAAATCAAATAGGGAAATCAATGAAAATAATCACTGAATCTGCAAGGGATAACAACACAAATGACGTCACAGTATATGAATATAAATTGTGAATAGAACTGAAAGATAGAAAAGGGTAGACCAACAAATTACAAACAAATCAAAACAAAACTAAAGAACCAAGAAATATTACAAAAATAACAATAATTACAGTCTTCACAGCTAACACAAAAGCAACAGTTGTCGCAGCAAATTTTCAATCAAGAAAATTGCACCTATAGAAAACGCCCACAACGGACCCTCTATGACGTGGGATATTCTGTTATGAGGACTCCGCCCAACCTAAACACAACCCGCTGACATATAAACTAACATACTATACAAACAAATAACATGTAAACATAAATATATAAATTATGTGTATGATAGTATGTGTTGCAAAATAGGCTCAGTTTTACAGTAATGGCAAAGTTATTTTTATGAAAATAAACAAACTGCCACTTTATTCAATTAAACATTCTGGCCTTAAATATTAAAGTTCATATATAGAAAACAAGAAGATCCATCGATGAAAATAGGACTTCTTAGTTCAATAATACTGTCTTCTCAGATTATACACAATGTCCAAGATGGCTTCTAGACCTAACCTCGTCTAGCGAAGATTCCTTAACATAATGTCTAGCACAGATTTTTCCATATAATCAAATTGAACCGCTAGCAATGGGTTCTCATGTGTAGCAGTGATCTCTGGACTAATCAAGCGATAATACGGGCATCCCTTTTCTCTTCTTGAAAGTCACTAAATGTTTGGTTACAAGATGGCTTCTCTCGTGAGCTGTCACTCACGTTTGGATACAGATAATGAATCTGTCTTAAAGTTAGTCATTCATTAAATGTTTCATTGCTCTGTAGATTCTATCATGATACAATTGACTGCATTCTACAGGATATAGTGCTGCTAGGAATCAGAGTCGTTTTCCATCTAGTTAAATGCATCCTCTCAGATGTACAAAATCGTACCTATCGAAAAACGGTGGCTTCGTACGAGAGTTCAAAAGAGTATCTTTTATTACCTGGGTATCAGAAATATGATTCTGCCATTCCTTGGCAATAAGAATGAACACTGGGGTAAAGCATACATGATAGGTCTAGACGACTATCACTTTCCCCATAAATATAGAGATCACTTTTTCCGGCTACAAGCCGACATAGAAAAACACAGCCCATCATCAGGGCGAAGCCAAAACACACCCTCTCTAGCGACACATCCGCCGAACAGCCTTTGACCTCTCTAGAGACAAAAGAACATATAGTTCGACTTAGATATGTAAAGATATACAGATATAAGACAGACTCGTCCTACTCAGACAAACAATACACATAAATTCAGGCCATAGATATTCTGAAGCAAGAACAATCTATTACTACCCAAAAAAAGAATAAATCGCAGTAAAACTGGATTCATCCGCGGAGTTCGATCGAAAGTGACGACACAACTTTCAAGGGAAGTAACTCAATAATGACTTTTCCTTAAGCACTAACAAGTATCTATTTTGTTTACAAAATATTTGCGAACATAACAAGTATACCAATGTATAATATTGTAAGATATCAAAGACTGCACGTAACAGTGTCGCGGAGAGTACGAAACATATAAGGTGTCGTGGGAGTAAAAAAAATATAAGGTGTCGCGGGGAGTACGAAACATATAAGGTGTCGTGAGAGTACGAAACATATAAGGTGTCGTGAGAGTACGAAACATATAAGGTGTCGCGGGGAATACGAAACATATAAGGTGTCGTGGGAGTACGAAACATATAAGGTGTCACGGAGAGTACGAAACATATAAGGTGTCGTGGGAGTACGAAACATATAAGGTGTTGCGGAGAGTACGAAACATATAAGGTGTAGGGAGAAATTTGGACTATACAACTCCCGCCGGCACTTAAAATCGCGATGTCCCCGGGATGAAAGGTACTTTTTCTGAATTCCCAATGAAAACTTCAGATAGCTATTTCAATATACTCGTGAACTGCATGAGATAGGTACGAGATCTTTTATTTGTAAAATTCATCATCTCCTCTCCTGTGCATATATACACACACGCACATGCCCCCACACACACACACACGCACACACACGCATACACACACACGAACACTCGAATGCACACACACACATACACCCGCACATACACACACTCACGCATGCACACACACATACACGCGCACATACACACACTCACGCACGCACACACACACACAGATTATATATATATATATATATATATATATATATATATATATATATATATATATATATATATATATATATATATATATATATATATATATAGCACATTTAACAACAGTGGACAAAATGTACATGTGAGCGTGTTTGTTTGCATGCACTTATGTATGTATGTATGTGGGCACACGTTTGTATTAACGTACACATACCTGTCACAAAAAAAGCATTCCAAAAGCAGTTGACCATAAACTGAGGACAGAACAAGCGGGTTTTAGAAAGAACAGAAGATGTGCAGAATATATATTTACCCTCAGGAACATCATGAAGCAGTGCTCAGAATGGCAGAGACAGCTATACATTAACTTTATTGATTTTGAAAAGGCTTTTGACCAGCATACACAGGGACAGCCTATGGAGAATACTGAGGGTTTATGGAATTCCCAGCTGCATTGTTTCCATTATAAAAAGCCTCTTTTCTAACTTTACATGCAGTGTTGGATTGAGTAATCTAACTTTCGAAGTGAAAACAGGAGTACGACAGGGATGCCCCTTATCAACAACATTATTTTTGACAGCCATAGATTGGGTGATGCGCCAGACAACAGAGGGCAGTCAAAGAGGAATTAGATGTACAACGTTTTCTACACTGAAAGACCTGGAATATGTAGATGACATTGCACTACTCGCACATTCACATCAACACATCCAAGAAAAAAACCGATAGACTGAAAAAGTATAGCCAGCAGGTTGGTCTGAACATCAATCTGAAGAAGACAGAGGTCATGACACTCAATGTGGGCAATCCTGAGCCAATAACAATAAGGAACCAAAAGTTAGAACAGACACATTTACTTACCTAGGATGCATAGTAACACCAGACGGCGGAACAAGCAAGGACATTAACAACAGAATGAATAAGGCACGAACAGCCTTTGCTAGTCTCAACAGGTTGGCCACGTCATCAGAAGGGACCCTGATACATTACAAGAACAGCTATGCTATGGACCACAGAAGGAAATCGAAAGAGAGGCCGACCAAAAACAATCTGGCGGAGAACTGTGGAAACCGAGATGCAAAAAATGAACCAGAGTTGGGGCACTGTACGAAGGATGGCAGCCAACCGAACAAAGTGGAATCAATTTGTTGCTGCCCTTCAAGACGCTACCAGGCGTGATGGCCACTGACTGCTTTGACGATCGGCGGCTAAGGATCAAAGAAGAAGAAGAAAGACCTGTCACATAAATATTCAGTCCATCTCTTTTCCTCTCCGGCAGTATTTAGTTAGATTTTTGTGTGTGTACTAAATCACTCGCAATTTCCGTGGACGGCCCATTTTTTCTCTGCTATCAAGCATAGAAGCTATTTTCTTATCCTTTTTACACTCCCTTCAGTGATAATTGATCATGTTTGCTTTGCGCTTCTTGGCTTTGCTTAGATTAAGACGCAGGTAAAACCAAGATGGGCCCGGTCAATTTTCGTATAAGACCACGTGTCAAGTTTGCCTAGGAGTGCCCCGCGGTAAATTATTGACCTGTCGTCATGCACTCGACGGAAACGAATGACATTAATCATTTCCTGTACACCTTGTTACAAAGACATTACTTTAGATGACAGTAATATCTTATTTGTAAACACTGCCGAGAGAGTGATCGGATGTTTTCATTCCATATTTGGAAGACATAACCTTTGTATTAATGCACAAAAATGTCCTAGTGAAAATATTTTGAATGATCTCATCCTAAACACCCAAGTTTGAAATTATTGGCCGGCACTCGAGATGTAAACATAACTACATTTATGATTGGGGCCTGGTATAATAGTAAGCAACACGTGCCAGGCACGAGAGGGGCAATATAACCTGACACTTTAGTCGGTGGAAAGCACTGTAAAAATTCACTCGCGCCAAGAAGACAACCAGACTTTGCCAGAGTTAAAAATAACAGCAGATTTCATCTATCGGAACAGACTTTGTCTGAGCATCTTGAGGAATTATCTCCTAGGAAAACTCTAACATTATTAGCAAAGAAAACCGGAATCTGAGGAATCTAAAACACGGTATCAAAGTGGGAACCTATTGCTAAAGTAACAACACCCCAGACCAAGTGTAAGAGGCCTCTACAAGTGCCTTTATTTCTCTGAGCCAGCAGCCTGTGAGCTTAAGGATTGGCGTAAGTTGTACATTTTGAATTCTATATTTTTTAATTATTAACATGTGAACTAATACGTATATATTGACATGTGAATATTAATATGTTAAAATTGCTAGTGGATGTCCAAGTCATTTGAGACTGGCAACTTCAGCATATAGAATGATGATTTCATGAACCACCACTGCCAGGGCGGGTGAGTGCTTTATTGCGAGTTTCTTATAAAGAACCAACGTCAGAGGTAGTCCCAAGTTCCACATGGAGCAGTGAGAGAATGATGAAAGAAATGATGTATATAATTGTTATATTATTAACCTTTTCATCCAGTGTAAATGTCAAAAATATTCACTCTAAATGTAAAGAAAGTTTCAACCTTTTCAACCAGTGTAAATGTAAACATATTCAAACTATATTGTTAACATTTTCAACTAAAGTTAAATATAAAACTATTCATTTTAAATGTAAAGATGGTTTTTTGCCCACTGGGATTAAGATTAATTCTCAGAGAGGGTAAACGTTCTGAGATAGATGGGATGATGGAATGAAAAGATGGGGACACATAAGTATGTGTCGGGAAACTCAATACTCAAAGGGTATTTGTTTCTCTTCTTTTGTCATACTAGTTGGTGGTACCAGTTGAGGGTACTATTTCTGGAACAAGTGAGGGTATAAGTGGACTGAAGTCGACGCTAGACACCATCATCAAACGGGTCTTAGAGATGCGGGACCAGCTTTGCAGTTACTCCCTGGTTCTACTTGGAACGTGCTGCAACTCCTAAATCTTGACCAGGGACGCGTGTAATCCTGTCATCTACCTACAAAGACCCAAACATCAGCGGGAGCAGAAACAGCTATTTACACCTAAGTAAAACTTAAAAGCTCCCAAGTGAACTGTCCATTTTCGAAATACCTAACATCACACTGTGATGAATACTTTTTTCTAAACAATTATTCATTTTTATAACTGTTAAACATAATTGATTATTAAATGTGCTTCTTGTATAAAGACAAATCTAAAGTTGATTTAATCATTTTGAATGTATTATAACCGTATGTCTCAGACAATTTTCTTAAATACACGTTAACAGAGCTAAATAATAATAAGAGGAAATTCGCTGAATTAACTCAGCTGGGGGCTTGAACGAGCTAACGAATTATAATATTACATAATCCTTCACAAACGTTGACGGCAGATACTAGAGTTAACGCGCAAAGCCAATGCAGCATTGTTCTTGCTTTCTGCATATCTGGTGAATATTCCCCTGAGGTAGAAGCATCATTATCCTTCTATCTACAACTCTGCCAAGAGTAATTTTGTGCGAAGGTAGACACCTTTGAAGACCCACATCAGTTACTCTTGAGTTTTGGCAACTGTTGGACCACTTCTGCAGAGCTAAGGGGAGGCAACCCGCGACAACACCTATTCATGAATGAAGTACTAATGAGTGAACGCACATATGCGAAGGTAATATATCCCATCCCATCCCAACTAACATAATTACCGATGTATGTTACGTCAGTCGGTCTCACTCAAAATAGTAACTCGCGTCAGAAAAAAAAGTGCGCAACGCACGGTGTGCAACTTGCGCGGCGTGGGTGTTATATAAAAAAATACTTTGGTTTTATTTTTATTTTTTTTTAAATTGTTTCACGAAATTAGTAGCGCTCGACAAAGAAAAAGTGCGTAAAAATTGGTGTGCATGAGCCCTCACCCGATGTACAAATCATGAAAACTTGAAAGTTTTTGTTAAAACCACTTATTATCAGTGAACACTTTGAAAACATCCCACGCACTTTCACACGAAATGTTGTCATCAAAGAACTTTTAAATTGAACCTAAAATAACATAATTCTCGCCGTATGCACGTTGGTCACAGCTAGGGAATGCAACGTGTTGAAAAATTGTATTGTTTCCATTATATATATACTCTTCCGAAAATAGTAACAATGAACAAAGAAAAGCGTTCAAATGACGGTGTTCATGAACAGTTTGATTACACTGTATAATGGAAAGAAACCAAAAACACTCTAAGAATGTACTTCTATCTGCTCATCTGGGAACGGAACCAGCACACTATAATTAAAAAGCCGTCATGTTTGACGGGTTATTGCTAGTATATATATATATACTGAAGCACATTAAAAACGCACCACTATTATATATACCGATGCCGAGAAGCTCGCAAAAAAAAGTGTGGGAATGGATTTTCCCCGTGTTTGCCATGAGGTAGAGAGCGAATGGCTGCTGGAATGGAAAGTGCAAGATTCAACCCATGGGTCTGTGTACAGACTACATGAAAACGATGAAAGTTACACGTGCAACACGATTCTCAACAGCTATGACCCTGAAAATGTGTACGCGTTGTGGCAGTATACTCGGTATAAAAAGGCCGTTGAGACAAAACACCCAGTACATGTGCTTGAAATGCCACGACTATCTGAAAACGACCGCCAACGAGCCATTCTTATGTTGGAGACCGGAATGAGCTCGCGGGCCATTGCCAGAAGGATGAATTGCCACCACAGCACTATTGTACGTCTCAATAAACGTTACGGAACCACTGGCAGTGCCCGGGATAGACTTCGGAGTGGCCAACTACAAGTTACTACCCCTGCGCAAGATCGTCATATTGTGCTGAGTCACCTAAGGAATTGACTCTCCCGGCAAGTCAAACAGCAAGAGCAATAGTGGGTAGACATGGGCAAGTCTCTCGAATGACAGTCATACGACGACTCAGAGATACAGGCCTTACTGCAAGACGACCTTATGTTGGGCCAAACGTGACTCACAGACATCGTCAGCAGCGCCTGCAATGGGCAGAGCAACATATCAGATGGACTAGACTGCAGTGGAATGCTGTCCTATTCACAGAAGAGAACAGATTCAACATATCCTTTGCAGATGGACGTATGCGGATTTAGCGACGGTGTGAAGAGCGCTTTGCGGATTGCTGTGTCAACCGATTTCGAGGTGGCAGTATTCACATTTGGGGAGGATTCAGTTTTCACCATCGCTTGCCTCTTCACGTCTTCCGTGGAAATGTTAATGCTGTGACATATCGAGATGAGGTTCTGGATGCACTGGTTGCTCCTGCGTTCACAATTTACCAGACTTGCAGCTTCTCCAGCAGGATAACGCACGTGCATTTTTTTGTATTTTTGGTTTTCTCCCTTGCCTGCACAGAATGCAATGAATTTCATAACAATCAAATGTACAAATTAATGACCAGCATGGATTCATAGGAAAATGAATAAAGATTCCAAATATGTAAACCTGTACACACTTATATTTACATTTCACACTCTGTTCTTGGATTATACAGGTGGTGCGTTTTTAATGTGCTTCAGTATATATATTCTGGTGTGCAGTGCATGAACGCATAATAACCAAACCACTTACACAAAAATAAAAATAAAAACTCATCATCCCACAACATAGTATGATTCAAAATAACTCTCCCCCCCCCCCCACCACTCTCTCCTTTATACATTCTGTATATCGCCATCTGTTTGTCGTCCCTTTTTCACCCACATAATTATTAATTCCTTCATTTGTGCGCTTTCTTTTGTATACACGTCATACTGTAAACAATAAACTCATCAGGGACTACATACAAACTGTGCTTGCTGGTTTCGGGTATTTTCTATAAATTTTTACTGTCGTCCTGGGACCCCACACTACGGTGATGGGATCGGCCAGGCCAAGAGTATGGGCTGGGAAGGAAGAAGTGGGGTAAAGTGAATTAACGCTATTCCGTTAGATTTGTGAGTGAGTGCATTGGTCGATGGATTTATGAATGGACAGACGGACGGACAGAAAAACAGACAGACATACAAGAAAGGACAGGCAAGAAGACGAATGAACGGATGGATAGATCAATTGACAGGCAGATCAATATGTGGAGAGATGAATGAGTGGGTCAATTGACAGGACCTGATTAGACAGACGGGCAGACAGACAGGCAGACAGACGGACAGACAAGAAGTTAGACGGACATTCAGTTAGTCAGATAGATAGACAGTTAGACAGACAGACAAGTAGACAGACAGAGTAGTTGACAGACAGACAAACAAACAGACAGGCAGACCAATAGGCAGGTAGGTAGGTAAGCCAATAAGTAGACAGACAGACAGATAGATAGATAGATAGATAGATAGATAGATAGATAGATAGATAAACAGATAGATAGATAGATAGATAGATAGATAGATAGATAGATAGATAGATAGATAGATAGATAGATAGATAGATAGATAGATAGATAGATAGATAGATAGATAGATAGATAGATAGATTGTCGTAGATTTTTGATAGAGAAATTAAGACTTGGGTTGGTCCCTTCTGAATAGGTTAGAATGAGTGATAGCCACAGTGAGATGTGATAATAGAAATAGAGTTCCACGAGTGAGATGGTAGAAATTTATAGAGGTTGTCCCGGAAATCGAGACTCTCTCTCTCTTTCCGCCTATCTTCTACCACAGATCCAAAGGAGTCAGACAGTCTATAAAAAATAGGTATATTAATATATCTATCTATCCACTCACGTGCCCGCACATACAAGTGACGACAGTTAGACACACAGACGTGGGAACAACTATAACAATGATTATATAGATATTATGGGAACGAACTGACCACCACACTGAAATAAATGTAGGTATAGTTTAATTGTCATAGTAAACTTACATCACAACATATAAAATACATCAAAAGCATACACATAGTCATAAAAATCAAGGAATGCTACAATAGTGATAGACCCGTTTGTATGGTCATCCCCTGGATATATAGCTCACAGTCCCGTTAGAAGAAAGTGATAACCCCAAAGAGTTACAGATACATATGATTGAGTCTATGGTTTCCCCCTTTTAAGGTATGGACAGACTTGATACTCTGCTTTATTCTAGGGGTAAATATTGTTAGCAATAACTTGCATAAAGGAAGTTACAACGTGGGTGACTCAAACAAAGAACATCCTTCAGTCTACTTTCACTCGGTTCTTTCATCAGGGCCCTGATATACTTACAATCGTGCTGTGTAATAGTATCGTGCTTACAATCGTCTGGCGCAAACTTTGGGACACTCACACACTTTTTATCTGTTACTGTCGTTAAATGAAGCGGATCCCAGCTCTGCAGATTTGTTTGTTGGTTTCATCAAAATGGATCCGGGGAGCGTCTGCTTCATGCAATAGTTATTTCAGACTAAAGTTAGTGTCACTTGACTCACGAGGTAAGAATTAGGCTTAAACGAGCACACAATGTCAGAACACGAGGTTTCCCTTAATTAGGAAGATGACCGGTGGACAACTTCTCTCAACAAATAATCTTGGTTCACTACACACTTGTCAACAATGTCGGAAAGTTAATGTTTTAGATTTCTGTAATTTTTCTCGCCACAAGGCAGCATGTACATTAGAGTTAGTGTAGAAATATGCACTGGCTCAAAGGCCCAGTATAAGCATTTATTAGGTATGTCTCTGTACAAAACGCCGGCAAAGTTTCGGTTACCCCAGTATTCACTGAATAAAGAAAAAACACATATGAAATATGTTACATATTATGTACTCAATATAACTTACGTTTTTAAAATGCAAGCGTACCGCTTGACTTATCATTTAAAACTTCCCGTGCAATAAGTTATATATTTAAAAATCATCAATCCTCATGAATTAGGAATACATACGTATTCCGTCAACACTCATGAGGCATCTAGCATTTATAAGTTAGTTTAGAAAAATTGTTCCCGTCTGATTATTTAGCAGTTAAATTAAATTCGTTATAGCTACATTGTTGTTTAAGATAGAAATTATAATTTATTCTGCTTTCCACGGAAACACGTCACTAGAAAATAATACAGACTACATAATTAAGCACTCTGCACCAAATCTAACTATTGAAATATGAAATAAGCGATTATCACTTTAAACACTTCACAAAATATTAGATAATTATTATAATATATATACCTCAACACACAGAACTACAGGTAATCGCACACTTTAGAATTATATGATAATATATTTATTTGAAGTCTAGAGCTCGGTAAATTTCCGAACAAACTAGGGCTTCGCTATACAGCTTATTCTATTCACGAACAACCTGTCTACTGCGAATTTTGAGGACTGAATGAAAATAAAGTTTAACATTATGGTTATATCTATTACCAGACAAAGGGTCCCACTTTATTTCGCCAAACGAAATAATCTGCCCTTTCGGTCTAAAACACCTTACATCAACTAGAAGACTACCATGAACTGACACTCGTGCGTTTTCACACCTCACGCTGACCAGGCCAACAGCGAGTGCCTTGTCAGCTGGGATTTCCAGACAAATGTCTCAAACTGCGCCGAGGAGATGTCGGCTATCGCGCATCACTGAGCGCTCAGCCGATGCAACTCGTTGTGGCAGGTGAAAATGCAGGCAAATTCGTCGCCTATAGGTCTGGGAAAAGCGAATATTCACAGTGTATTTCGTCTGGTGCAGGGAATGCTGTAGACATATGTCTGCTCCTATGTCTGGCCAGACGAATATATTCACAGTTTCGTCCACTGACACCTAATGCAATAGAATGCATTTTAACGCTCTCTCTCTGACACGTTATGTCATAAATGCGTTTACCAGTATCAGAAAGAAAACGGTAAAGTTGAGAATGGGGAAGAAAATATTTTTCGCAAACGAATGGATGCAAAAAATACAGGAAAAAGGTAAAGAGTGATAATAAAATAGAGGATACGGGTGAAAGAAAAAGAAGAGGATATAGGCAATTTATGATCAATAAACTCTCTGTGACATAGATAGATAGAAAGATAAATAGATAGGTAGGCAGGTCGGTAGGTAACAGACAGATAGATAGGTAGGTAGGTAGATAGATAGATAGATAGATAGATAGATAGATAGATAGGTAGGTAGATAGGTAGGTAGGCAGGCAGGCAAATAGATAGGTAGGTAGGTAGGTAGGTAGGCAGATAGATAGGTAGGTAGGCAGGCAGGCAGGCAGGCAGATAGATAGATAGATAGATAGATAGATAGATAGATAGATAGATAGATAGATAGATAGATAGATAGATAGATAGATAGATAGATAGATAGATAGATAGATAGATAGATAGATAGATTAGAAAGATAGATAGATGAGAGGCCCACTAGGTGTGAGAAGATGCATTATTATAAATCTCCAATTGACGGATGACATAAAGGCAATGTCCTGAACAGAACACTAACCGCAAGACCTGATCCGTAGACTTAATATCATCTCATGGATATTCTGATTTTCCTATCAAGACAGAAGCATCCACATGTCTAAAGTTGCTTATATTACGCCCATCACGTGATATTCCTAGTGTGTTCTGTATCAGCCTCATGATATTTTTACTGTACAGATTGAACAGATCAGGTGACAGTACACATTCCTGCCCAACATCCTTTTTTATCTGTAGAAAAATTCGTATTTGTCTGCTAATACTTACAGCTGCCATTTGTTGCCAACAGGAATGGAGGAGGATCCCATTACACGCCCATTGAGGCATATTGGGAATACGGTGTTATTTTTTTTACCATCGGCACACTAGGGGTGATGTGGTCAGCATCCCGCCGGCCGCCTTAACCTTCCCAGAGTTGCTCTGGTACCCACTTCATGAGGCTGGGTCGACCCCGGAGCCGTTTGCGGTCTAAAAAATCCCACCTCAACTGGGAATTGAACAAAACCACCGAGCTAAGAAGCCAGTGCACTAACCACTGTGTTACCGCGGCTCCATTTGTTGCCAGTACAAGATCTTTATTATCCTCAGGTCTTAACTATCGATATTTATGCTTTCTAACATTTTGAATGTGTGATTCCTATATACACACATTTGGATTCTCGCCGGTGCTACGGAGTTCGTGCACTGTGCTGAGATCCTCCGTGTGTGATCTAAGGGAGGCGATCGGAGCACTGATGGAGTAGTCCGTGTGCAATGAAGAAAGTCCTTAAAACCAAACCAAACATTTTGAAAATTGTATCACGTTTCACCTTTGTCAATTGTCATTGTGATATTTTCACCATACAGATTGAACAAATCAAGTGACAGTACACATTCCTGCCCAACACCCTCTTTTATGTGTAGAAAAATTCGTATTTGTCTGCTAATTCTTATAGCTTCTATTTATTGCCAGTACAAGTTCTTTATTATTCTCAGGTCTTAACTATCGATGTTTATGCTTTCTAACATTTTGAAAATTGTGTCACGTTTCACCTTTGTCAAATGTCAAAGCGTAGTCTATAATGCACATGTATAAATCTAGTTTTATTTCAATACCTCATTTTTTAAAAGTTCTTTAATTTCTTTTGATGATCGATGTATTGACTCCTTTAACATTTTACGCTGTTCATCTGTATACCACTTCATCTATCGCATTGTATCTATTCTGTAATGTTATGTTATATCTATGACTCATTGCTTTACCTGACTTAGTAAGACTACACCTAACATGACATTTTTGAAGCCTGATTTAATCTCTTCATTTTATTTAAAACTTTCCTATTATTTGTACATGATTGCTGCTGCAGTCAGCTCCTGGCCTAGTTTTGACAGATATCAAACTGTTTCTAAATCTCCTGCATATCAGTATGTGGAAAATTTGACTATGAACATGGTCTCATTGACTTTTCCACGCACAAAGGCATCTTGGACGGTGACTAAATTAACTGTTTCCCGTGATCAAATCATGCTTCCCCCCCCCCCCCCCCCCCCCTCCCCCCCTATGCAATCACTTTATCATCTCTCTCATTACTTTTAACCAGGCCATTATCATACAAGATTCTCGTTCGTTTGTTCGCTCTCTCTCTCTCTTGCAACAATACATGCCAGCGCTCTCAATCTCTTCATTGGCAGAAAAGTATAAAAAAAACTTCAATGCTTATTTGTTCACCCTACATAAATGACAATGTGTGTGTGTGTGTGTGTGTGTGTGTGTGTGCGTGCGTGCGTGCGTGCGTGCGTGCGTGCGTGCGTGCGTGCGTGCGTGCGTGCGTGTGTGTGTGTGTGTGTGTGTGTGTGTGTGTGTGTGTGTGTGTGTGTGTGTGTGTGTGTGTGTGTGTTCGTCCGTCCATTCACTAGTTTCCTCGCGTTTGTATTTTTTAACACTTTGTTAAAATAAATTATTTCTCCCATTCACGAATTCCCACAACGTGGCGGTCCAGAAAGTACACGTCATTCCTCTAGCGTGATATCAAACATGGACGGGTCCCAGGAGGGGCAGAAGATGTCATTGACAGTTTTTATTTTAATTCAAGTCGGGGTCAAACCGGCCTTTGTCAGAGCATACCCGCCATATTCTCATTTCATTTGATAGATTTATTCATTCATCATATTTCATCTCCCCAAAGAGTAAAGGCTTTCAACAAACTTATGCCAAGTCTCCCTGTCTCGTGCCACCAGTTCAAGGTCTTTCCGTGTCGTATTCGTCCCCTTCATATCTTTCTCCAGTTCTCTTCTCCATGTGTTCCTTGGTCTTTCTCTACCTTCCTCTACCTTCCTCTACCACATCTCATTTTATTTGACGCAAGGATGTACTCGTATTTTCCTACGTTTTTTTTTTCTTAAAAAAACAGGTAGTCCAATAGCAGATACTGTCGTAGGGGAGTAAAGTGTTACAGACTTCGTCATACTAGGTCCAGCATCGAGAGATGGGGTGACTAGTTCAGGTACTCATTTACAGCTAGGTAGATAGTGTGGAGCGTGTCGGTAGCGTGATTCGAACACTGCATCTTTGCCGCAAGAGACCAGCGCTCTATCCCCTCTGTCAATCGGACGCCCCTTTTTTTTCTATGCCGTGGGTAAAAGATAAAGGCATGTTCATAGTAGATACTGCCGTAGGTGAGTGACGCGTTAGAGACTTAACTATAATAAGTCCTGTTTTTTTATGAGCTTGGATAACCAGTTCCCTTCATCGCTGTGTTTTGCCTTCCCTAATTCAAGAGCAGAATCTGGTATCTATTTACAACTGGGTTTCAATCCGGAACCCAGTAACTATGCGCGACAGCAAAGCATTCTAACTACTTAGCCAATAGGTAAACACCTCGGGTTTTTCCTTCAATTGTTTTTGTTCCTCTGTATTATATGAAAACATGTTCTTCAGTTGTTGTCGAAGTTAGGACACACATTGAAGAAACCTGTTGATAGCACTGCAAGACAATCCTTGTTCTGTAATCCCCAGGTAAAGAGAGGAGGAGGGACACTTATACAAGGTCACTGCAGACGGAAATAAACAAGGTGAGTAAATTTGACTCAATAACCTGAACGGCTCCTGCACATAAATCCCGTGTGGATGGGAAGGAGCGAAGCTCCTAACCGGGTTTGAAGGAAAGTCCACTGACCCCCAGCCTCGCAATGACATGTCATTGGGCCAAAAGAGCTGGAAAGCTCGAGTGCCGCTGGTTAGAGAAAAAAAAATGTGAGGAAGACGTGAAAAGACCTGGATACGATGACAGGAAGCTAGAGGCCTTGACATTCATTTCTAAAGTCCTGTGTTCGTTGGATAAATGAAGGGTGGTGATGATGATGATGATGAAGAAGATGATAATGAAGATGGTGATGATGATTATGACGATGATATTGACATTGCACTCTTCACTATTATTACCGACCAGCCACCCCACCTACCTACCTACTACCTACTGGCCTGCCTGCTTACCTACCTGCCTAACCTTGTGCCTGTCTGTCTGTCTACCCATCCAGCCATCCGTCCGTCCGTCCGCCCACCTGTTTGTCCACATCTATCTATCTATCTATCTATCTATCTATCTATCTATCTATCTATCTATCTATCTATCTATCTATCTATCTATCTATCTATCTATCTATCTATCTATCTATCTATCTATCTCAATCTATCTATCTATCTATCTATCTATCTATCTATCTATCTATCTATCTATCTATCTATCTATCTGTCTGTCTGTCTGTCTGTCTGTCTGTCTGTCTGTCTGTCTGTCTGTCTGTCTGTCTGTCTGTCTGTCTGTCTGTCTGTCTGTCTGTCACTAACCGTCACTCTATCTAGTCCCAAATCCCGAAGAAAAATCAAACCCCATCATTGATCCTACACGGCTGAAGGAACACAATTCTCGGGCCATTGACCAAATCTAGACAGGACAACAACAATACTCGGCCTCGTAACGCCAACCAAGGAACAGCAGTAGTCATAACCGGAGATTTGTCTCTCTATGACAGAGTTGTTCGTGAGACGCAGAGAAAAACATGTAAATGGAGTGTGATAGGGCTTTCATAAAACCAACGATAGAGCAGATAAGCAGCTAGATGAGCTGGATATAATTGATGGGAATGAGGTGCAGTGTAGGATATCTAAGTAAAAAAACACCAAATGATTGATGGACAGGGCTTATGGGAGGACCGTGCGATGAATAAACGGTATAGAAAGATAATTAACCAATAGAAGTATAATTATTCATGGAAAGGTTATTTATCATTTTCTCAGGTTTGTTGTCTCTCTGTGTGTTCGTATCTGTGTATTATTGTACTCTCAGAGTTCCAGTTATTTTGCTTTAGGCTTGTTATATTCTTCATTGACACAAAATAGTTGAAATGTTTAAACACAGTTACGCTAGAGAAAAAAAATACTGGATAGAAACGGCACACCACGTTGCTATATGGTTCCATTATAAAGATTATTGTAGTAGCATCATCATCCTCATCAGCATTAGCATCGTCGTTATCATGATAATGATCATTATTTTTTCTTTCGCTCCTTACAGAGCCACCACTGCATATGGTCCAATTGCAGACATCAAGCAGTCACGTGCTCTTACAGCAGTTGTTTATGTGGCAATGGGTTTTACCCGATGAGTGTGCCTGCCCCACCAGTTTCATAATGTAAAACACATTTCTATAGGAACCACCCCTGTAGGAATTCATGAATGCGTTGGTGCTGATATCCTGCAAGGGAACAAGCTACAGAAGTGGCTGCGTGCGTGGCTTACAAAGCAAAGTAAAATTATGATGATGAAATAATAACCCTTGCACATCGTGTAAAACATATTGCTACACACACCACCCCTACAAGAGCACATGAATGCTTTGGTACAGGTTTCCTGCAAAGTGGACCAGTACAGGCTTCCTGCAAGTGGACCAGTACAGGCTTCCTGCAAGTGGACCAGTACAGGCTTCCTGCAAGTGGACCAGTACAGGCTTCCTGCAAGTGGACCAGTACATGCTTCCTGCAAGTGGACCAGTACAGGCTTCCTGCAAGTGGACCAGTACAGGCTTCCTGTAAGTGGACCAGTACAGGCTTCCTGCAAGTGGACAAGTACATGCTTCCTGCAAGTGGACAAGTACAGGTTTCCTGCAAAGTGGACCAGTACAGGCTTCCTGCAAGTGGACCAGTACATGCTTCCTGCAAGTGGACAAGTACAGGTTTCCTGCAAGTGGACCAGTACATGCTTCCTGCAAGTGGACAAGTACAGGTTTCCTGCAAGTGGACAAATACATGCTTCCTGCAAGTGGACCAGTACAGGCTTCCTGCAAGTGGACAAGTACAGGTTTCCTGCAAGTGGACCAGTACAGGTTTCCTGCAAGTGGACAAGAACAGGTTTCCTGCAAGTGGACCAGTAAAGGTTTCCTGCAAGTGGACCAGTACATGCTTCCTGCAAGTGGACCAGTACAGTCTTCCTGCAAGTGGACCAGTACAGGTTTCCTGCAAGTGGACAAGTACAGGTTTCCTGCAAGTGAACAAGAACATGTTTCCTGCAAGTGGACCAGTACATGCTTCCTGCAAGTGAACCAATACATGCTTCCTGCAAGTGGACCAGTACAGGTTTCCTGCAAGTGGACCAATACATGCTTCCTGCAAGTGGACCAGTACATGCTTCCTGCAAGTGGACAAGTACAGGTTTCCTGCAAGTGGACAAATACATGCTTCCTGCAAGTGGACCAGTACCGGCTTCCTGCAAGTGAACCAATACATGCTTCCTGCAAGTGGACAAGTACAGGTTTCCTGCAAGTGAACCAGTACATGCTTCCTGCCAGTGGACCAGTACAGGCTTCCTGCAAGTGGACAAATACATGCTTCCTGCAAGTGGACAAGTACAGGTTTCCTGCAAGTGAACCAATACATGCTTCCTGCAAGTGGACCAGTACAGGCTTCCTGCAAGTGGACCAGTACAGGTTTCCTGCAAGTGAACCAATACATGCTTCCTGCAAGTGGACCAGTACATGCTTCCTGCAAGTGGACCAGTACAGGTTTCCTGCAAGTGGACCAGTACAGGCTTCCTGCAAGTGAATCAATACATGCTTTCTGCAAGTGGACAAGTACAGGTTTCCTGCAAGTGGACCAGTACAGGCTTCCTGCAAGTGAACCAATACATGCTTCCTGCAAGTGGACAAATACATGCTTCCTGCAAGTGGACCAGTACAGGTTTCCTGCAAGTGGACCAGTACAGGTTTCCTGCAAGTGGACCAGTACAAGTTTCCTGCAAGTGGACCAATACATGCTTCCTGCAAGTGGACCAATACATGCTTCCTGCAAGTAGACAAGTACAGGCTTCCTGCAAGTGGACCATTACAGGTTTCCTGCAAGTGGACCAGTACAGGTTTCTTGCAAGTGGACCAATACATGCTTCCTGCAAGTGGACAAGTACAGGTTTCCTGCAAGTGGACCAGTACAGGCTTCCTGCAAGTGGACCAATACAGGTTTCCTGCAAGTGGACCAATACATGCTTCCTGCAAGTGGACCAGTACAGGTTTCCTGCAAGTGGACCAGTACAGTCTTCCCGCAAGTGGACCAATACATGCTTCCTGCAAGTGGACCAGTACAGGTTTCCTGCAAGTGGACCAGTACAGGTTTCCTGCAAGTGGACCAGTACATGCTTCCTGCAAGTGGACCAGTACAGTCTTCCTGCAAGTGGACCAGTACAGGTTTCCTGCAAGTGGACCAATACATGCTTCCTGCAAGTGGACCAGTACAGGTTTCCTGCAAGTGGACCAGTACAGGTTTCCTGCAAGTGGACCAGATAGAGTAGTGGTCGCATGAGTTGTAAGAAGCGCATTGGAAAATGTTGGCATCCAGAATTCTTGCATGGGGGCTGGCAACCTCCAGTGGCGTCACTAGGGTTGGTGTCACCCAGTACGGTAACTCATGGTGTCACCCCCATGGACCTCCTCCGTACCAGACCATATAGAATCCTTAGTAATGTTTTTTGTACTAATGTTACTCGTAAATCGTAATTCCCATATATCACTGAATGTAATGGCCATAGTAGTGATATAAACAGCTAGCAAAATTAAAGGTACACTTTTAAATTACAATATCACACGCACAGCCTAAATGTATTTACATTTACATAGTTTCATGTGGTTAAAGTGACAATTCGGTGAGAAAACAATAGAATTCGAAGTAAAAACGTTTAAGAGTTACATCAAAATTATGTTCATTTTAACGTTAGTAACTATAGGGATATTTTTACAAAAAAAAATAATAAATTTCTGCTGAAACACTGCACCCAAATTTTATAGACAGTCATTTTGGTGTCACCCCCTCTGATGGTGTCACCCGGTGCGGTCCGAAACCCCCGCCCCCCTCCCTAGTGACGCCATTGGCAACCTCATCATGTGAAGCAAAAAATGCTACTGCAACCACACCTGCAAGAATTCGTTAACGCTTTTGTGCAAGCTTCCACTTGCTGCGACGATGGTTCCATGCTGTAAAGTGAGTTAAAAAAGGAATTACATGAATGAACGAATGTCATAGCTCTGTATAATATTGAACATGCATACGGGAACAAACAAGTCCACAGGGAACACACACATGAGGGCAAATTCCGACGGCGCCATTTCATAAACAGCGAGAAACATAAATCTGTCTACAGCTCTTTTAGCATGACAAAGCTCATTATTGGCGATGAGTAAAGTGTGAACGATAGACAGATATAAAGAGAGAAGGATGGGGAGGACAGTGAAGGAGATAGGGGGAAAACCAGGGCCAAGGAATCTGCAGTAAAAAACACAAAGTGCAGCTTAGGTTTTGTTCTGAATGTACTCTTCTCTGCCCTGCCCTGCCCTTCTCTTCTCTTTTCTTCTTTTCTCTTCTCTGTTATCTCTCTGTTCTCTTGTTTTTTTCGTCTTTTCTTTTCTCCGTTCTCTCTTCTCTGTTCTCGTCTATTTTCTTCGCATGTCCCCTCTCTTCACCTCCGTCCCCGTCTCCATCTTCTCTACTCCCCTCCCCGATTCCTCTCTCATCTCGTCCTGTCTTACATTGTCTTATCTTGTCTTCTTTTCTCTTTCTCCATCCCCTTCCCTTCTCATTCTCTGCTCTTCTCTTCCCTTGACTTCTCTTCCTTCTCCTATCTCTTCTCCATCTCTGTTATCTTCTCTTCTCTGTAATTGTCTATTTTCTTCGTTCGGCTTCTCATCTTATTGTCTCTATTGCTAGTTTCTTTGTTCGTCTTCTCATCTTATTGTCTCTATTGCTAGTTTCTTTGTTCGTCTTCTCATCTTATTGTCTCTATTGCTAGTTTCTTTGTTCGTCTTCTCATCTTATTGTCTCTATTGCTAGTTTCTTTGGGGTTTTTTTTCTGTTGTGTGAGAAAAACAGAATCAATCTGTTATTTTTACATGGGAACAAGCATTGGAAATAAAACCTGGCTAGAATTACTCGCCATGTATTGGCATCGAAGAAATGCAGGGGCGAGAGCGGTGTACGCTTGTGCTGTTTTCCCCTGCTAATTGAGAATTTACGATTTCAGAAAACACAATCTTTAAAAACAAAATGGAAGGAATGCCTAAATTAAACATGAACGGAAGAATAAAAAGCAATCTTAGATATGTATAAGAAAAAATATTGTTAGCTGAAAACTTAGATTAACTGCAAGAAGACGACATTGTCATCAATATCTTCGAGCTACCTGTGGAGTATGTGCTCTCAGCAAATACAAAGAAAAAATAGGATTACTGTCCCTCAGTCATGTCATAGAAGTCGAGTCATGTCATAGAAGTCGAGTCATGTCGTAGAAGTCGACTAATTTGAGGCAACGCGGGGATCTGATAATGTAAAACATCGTTGCCTCACAAACCACCGCTTTATAAGCATGAGAATGATTGCTGCATGCTTCGCTCAAGAGGACCGGCAGTTGTGGTGGTTGCTCAAGAGGACCGGCAGTTGTGGTGGTTGCTCAAGAGGACCGGCAGTTGTGGTGGTTGCGTACTTCATACGGAATGACAAGGAAAATGAATGAATGAATGCCGGAGACCCTGACACTTTCACCAGAACTGCCACGCTATGGACCCCAGAAGGAAAGCGAAAACAATGCTGGCCAACAGCTACCTGGCGGAGAACTGTAGAAGCAGAGGTGTAAAGCAAGAACAAGAGCTGGGACACCACACAAAGGATGGCTGCAGACCGAGCAAGGTGGAGACAGTTTGTAGCTACCTTACACGACGCCACCAGGCGTGATGGTCACTGGTAGCTTTGTCAGTTAGCGGCCAAGGACCAAAGAAGAATGAATGAATATAAATGGTACTCACCTCTTTTGCTTCCTCTGTTTTGTTTTCCTTACATTAGCGTAAATTTCAAATTCAGCAGACTTCTATAACACCTTCCTGTCAATGATAGTAGTAACAAATAATAACTGTTGTGTTATTACAGCCTTGTAACTGTGGCAAAAGTACATCAATTTCCAAACAACAATACATATACAACATCAGAGATGCTCAAAATTAAGTAATTATATCCAAGGCTCTTTACAGTCACACACAAAAAGTCACGTAACTATTTACAAAACAACAATCCTAAAATAAATGTTATACCAAAGTCACCTGACTAAATACAATAAAACTATATCATCATCATCATCATCATCATAATTGCTATTCGCTCCATATGGAGCATAGATCTAACATTACATCTAGTCCCCTGGCAGGAAGCCTACAATAAACATTGACATACTCTTGCAACTGTGGTTTATGTAGCAATTAGTTTTACATAATGAGGTTGCCAACCTCATACACAACCTCATACACAACCTCAGATTAGTCGCCTTCTACGATTTGCCAAAGGGAACAGTTGTCCTTGTCTGTCTTTGTCTCATCAGAGGTCCTCAGGATCTACCCGGGGCACAACACTTAAAATCTGAAGCAAAAAAAAAAAAAAAAAAAGCCTAGACATAACATAAATATTTAATAACATATACATAGACGTGAATCTTAATAATAATGACTACTATCTGTTCCAACGATAAAGGTGAAGATAGCCCCCACAGCAGATAATGCCGTAGCGGAGTGAACTGTTAGAGCCTCACTACACTAGGTCCAGCATCGAGAGGTGGGGTCACCACTTTCCTTTCTCGCTGCCTTTTCTTTCCTCAACTCAAGAGCAAATCCTGGAACTCATTTACAGCTGGGTAGACTGGAGCGTGTCGATACCATTCATCGAAACCGATACCTTTACCGCGAGAGACCAACGCTCTAACCACTCTATCAATCGGACGCTCGTCCCATCAGTAGGGCAGGAATAATCAGGAACAATCATATTTCATGGGATCAGTGGAGAGACGTAACAGGTAAAGAGTTTAAGAAAACCGCAGCTTATCACTCGTAGACACATAGCGATAGGACTACGAAATAAGTGGATCATAGGTATAAGAAGAACATTACTGAGGACTTAACATATAGCATAAGATATAACCAAAAATATAAACACAAGGAGTCCTCACACAACTCTGTTCACGATATACAATAATACATGTACAACAGAAGTGTGTTACCGGGGCCCGACAGGGGAGCAAAGAACAGTAGCACTGTTCTCTTCCATGCATGTCGTAAATGCCGGTTTCCCCCATCCTGTAAGAACCGTTACACCACTAAAAATTCAACAAAAATGGACTAAGGAAAATAAAATAAATAAGACGCCTAACTTGTAGCTGGTTTCGAATTAGAATATTAAGGTAACCTTAATTGTGATTGGATGTCACCCAGCAGAACCCCACAAGGCGCCATTTATGCGTGGGGACAGATTCAACCTTAAAACCTAGCACGTTCGGAGATTTCCCCACTGCCTTCTTTACCTTCGTCAGAAAATCACAGACAGCAAGAATAAGGAATAATACTAAAGATTCTATTACATGATAGGCCACAGGACTAGGAGTACCTTCTAAAATTAGAAAGTATAAAACTTCTAAAATAGTACTGAGAGCCACAAGTCCAAGAGACCTTCCTCCTGTGTCAACAGTTAGGAATACACATAAATCAGTAAACCTTACCACTTGAGACTCCCTGAAATAGAAGCACCAACCTTCTATTTATATCTCTGCCAAGAGAAACCTTGAGCGAAGGTTGATTCCATTGAAAACCCTCATCTTTTACTCAAAGTTTGACCATTAGTAGACCACTACTGCAGAGCAGGGGAAACAACACGCCACAGTATTCTAAACTATTATTAGTAGTACAAGCAGAAGAGAAAAGAACAGGCCGGGGTGGGGGGGAGGGGCACTTGAGGGCTATCACTTCAGGGGCGCATTTCCTTAGTTATGACTTAAGGGACTACTACTACTACTACTTCTACTACTACTACTACTACTATAAGTAGCAATAATATTGTTGCAAGGCATTAATGCCCGACCACTTAAACACAAATAGTTGATACATGAACGCCTCTTCAGCGAAGTTAAGTTTACTAGCACCACAAGAACTTAGCTTTCTGGCAGTTGCTGAGTCGTTAGTGAGTACTTCTAACGCAATCTAAGACCAATTTGGGACACAAGTGGATCGCTAAATGTACGTGGCTAATGTTTTCACGGAAATCCCTTTTGCACTCGCCGAACCAGGGAGAGAAAAATAAAAATCACCAATTAACCGGCAGAGATAAAGCACACGCCTGTAATAAATCAGTCTCGGAAGAAATAACAAATTGAAAGTAATCAACAGACTTTGAGGGAGTGTGAGACAGACAAACAAAATAAGACTGAGAAGAGAAAACGAAGAAAAGGCGAGGAAGAGTAAGGGAGAGACTGGTAGATGGAAGGCGCTAAAAGGAAAAATTAACAAATGGAGCTATCAGACTTTAGAAGACACAGTTAAGAACAAGGAAAGATAAAAGTATCAAGAACACGTAATTAACAGAATAGATGTGTGCTTCTGTCGCTGAACGGGTTTTTATGTTTGTATATGTGTGTTTGTGTGTGTCCGCCTGTGTCTGTCTGTCTATGTCCGCGGCTTTGTTTGTCTGCGTCTGCGTGTGTATCTGTCTATAACCGTGTGTATATGGGTATCTGTGTCTATGTTATTATGAATGTATGTCGTCGTTATTAACGTCTGTGGGTGCCTGTGTACATTTCTGTCTTCGTGCCTTGCTGTGTCCATATTTTACGCATTTGTCTGTGTCTCTGTTTGCGTTTATGTCTGTCTATGTCTGTATCATTGTCTATAACTGTGCCTATGTTATTATGAATGTCTATCTTTGTTCACGTCTGTTTCTGCCTGTCTGTGTCCGTTTCTGTGTGCGTGCCTCGATGTGTCCATGCTATATTATAGCAAACGTTTGTGTTCAAGTTTTAATGCTTGTCCCGTCAGCGTCCATGTTTTTATGTATGTCTGACCATATCTGCATGTGCCAACCAGTGATTGTGCGCGCATAAGTGTCTATATTTGATTATATGTCTGTCTGTGCACCTACCCTGCAGGCTCATATGTATTACCTACGTGTCTGTACGTATGTACATGTATATAAATGTCCTTGTTTGCGTGAGTGTGTGTGTGTGCTTGTCGATGTCTTATTGCATTTGTGTGTGAGTATGTGTATGTGTTGTGAACGACTGCATCTAAATGACTGGTTGCTCCGTGTAGTTCATGGGGGTCTCTGAAAAAACAAAGACAACAATGGGACTACTGCACCATAAGGTGTGGTCGTACAAGGTGACTAATTTACAGTCATCATGGCGACGTCATCATGTAAAACATTTTGTCACACAAACCACCGCTACAAGAGCATGCTATTGCCTGTTGCAGGCTTCCTGCCAGGGACCAGCTGCAGTGGCGGCTCTATGTTCCGTAATAAGCGCATGATGATGATGGTGGTGATGGTAATGAAGATGGTGATAGTGATGATGATGGTGGTGGTGATGTTGGTGACGTTGATGATGGTGGTGATGTTGATGATGGTGGTGATGTTGATGAAGGTGGTGATGATGATGATGGTGATGATGATGATGGTGATGATGGTGATGTTGGTGATGTTGATGGTGGTGATGTTGATGATGGTGAGGATGGTGATGATGATAGTGGTGATGATGATGATGTTATGATGGTGGTGATGATGTTGATGGTGATGGTAGTGATGTTGATGAAGGTAGTGATTTTGATGATCATAGTGGTGATGGTGATGATCAAAGTGGTGATGATGATGATGGTGGTGGTGGTGATGATGATGGTAATGTTGGTAATGATGATGGTGGTGATGGTGCTGATGATGAAGATGGTGATGTTGATGAAGGTGACAGTGATGATGATGATGGTGCTGATGATGATGATGGTGATGATAATGATGGTGGTGGTGATGCTGATGGTGGTGATGATGATGGTGGTGATGTTGATGAAGGTGGTGATGATGATGATGGTGATGATGATAATGATGGTGGTGATGCTGATGATGATGGTGCTGATGTTGATGGTGATGATGATTGTGCTGATGATGATGGTGGTGATGCTCATGGTGGTGAGGCTGATGATGATAATGATGCTGATGATGGTGGTGATGCTGATGAAGCGGTTGATGGTGGTGATGCTGATGATTGTGGTGATAATGATGGTGATGCTGGTGATGCTGATGGTGATGATGATGCCGATTACGATGGTTGTGATGCTGATGATGATGGTAGTGATGCTGAAGATGATGAAGGTGATGATGCTAGTGATGGTGGTGAAGCTAATGAGGATGATGCTTATGATGCAGATGATGATGGTGATGCTGATGATGGTGGTGATGATGATGCTGATAATGGTTGTGATGCTGATGATGATAATGGTGCTGATGATGGTGCTGATGATGGTGGTGATGCTGATGATGGTGGTGATGCTGATGATTGATAATGATGCTAATAATGGTGGTGATGCTGATAATGGTGCTGATGCTGATAATGATGGTGATGATGGTGGTGATGATGGTGGTGATACTGATGATGGTTGTGATGCTGATGATGATGAAATGACAGGTTAAAGAAAGAAAGAAACGGAAAAAAATAATAAAAAACGAGCTAGAAAACGTGACAGTGAGCCGTAAAGTATAGTCTGCCGACGAGAGTAAAATGTAAAATGACACAGCATCAATTTATGCGCCAAAGTTTACACAAACGGCAGTCGCAAATGGGTACGTCAGAAGTGGTCGGGGCGATGTATGGCTGACAACATTTTGGACATAATTTCAACCAAGTCTCAAGCTGAAAGTGGGAACGTTGGACTGTAAATTGGGCGGTAGTGAAGCAATTTGCACTGATTTCAAGTCTTAAGAGGAGGAACTCATATCTGGGAGCTTCTGTTGCATGTAACTTATTAAAAAAAATACAAATTTAAATCGCTGGCTTGGAAGAGGTGGCGGAAGAAGGAGAACATTACTTTATTTTTGTTTTCTTTTTTAAATGTGCTTGGATGCGCACTCATCTTCCCCTACTGCGGCCTACGATGCTGTAAGTGCCCAGTGTTATTTCGGGGACTCTTGTTGTTTAATAATTCCTTATTTGTCCTTCATCTTAGCAAGACGATCTATTTTTCGTTCAGACTGCCTCTCGCATAACGGGTTGTTATTACAGAAATAAGGAGGATACGTAATATTACGTGATCTTTGGGGCCGTTCACAAATTACGTAACGAATTTTGTGACATTTTCAGCACCCTACCATGTAACATGTGCGTAACAAAAACCCACAACATTTCAGAACCCCCCGTACCAAAGCATAACATTTCGCCACCCCCCTTTTTTCCCTTTTGCAAGCCTAATTTGTGAACGGTCTCAATGAATCTTGCACACTGGATTACTAGGCCGCCTCTGTCGCCTCAGGATATCTCATACTAATAATGGCCCATGTGGAACAGAAATCCAGACCCCCGAACACATTCTCCAAAACTGCCCAGCTCACGATGTCCCACGACCTGGATAGAGGCTACTGGGCTCAGATAGACGCTGTAGGGCTGCCGCATGGACCTCGAAAAGACTGTGGAGTTCTTCCGGGGGCGACAAGCCTGCAGATTTAGCATGACTAACCAACCAAACGCAGAAGAAGAAGGTTATCTGCTGATTAATTTTGATTAACTGAGTGATAACGTCATCATCATCTTTCCCTTTTTGCTCCTAACGGATCATGGTAGCTACCACTGCACCTGGTCCTTTAGCAGGAAGTTTACACCAAAGCATTCATGTGTTCTTGCCGTGATGGCTTCTGTTGCGATTTGATTGACGTTTTAAGGTTGATATCTCTATGCATAACCTCATATTAGAGGCTGAGATGCAAAGCTTGAACCAGAGTTGGTGCACGGCACGAAGGATGGCGACCGAGCGAGCAAAATGGGGACAGTTTGTTGCTGCTCTACAAGACGCCACTAGACGTGATGGCCATTGATAGCTTTGTCAGTCAGGGGCTAAGAATACAAATTGATAACATGCATTTGTTTGAAAGAAGAATGTAATAACAGCCCGGAAGAGCCACCATACTAACGGATTTAAAAATCTGATAAACTCACTTGAAAGCTTAGCCAAAGGCTTCAACAAGTGCACAATCCAGTGGATACTAGACCATTGCAACATTCCAAGCAACGAGGAGGCAGAAAAATTTGCTAAGGAAGGAGGAACGCTTAAACTAAATGATGTAGGGACAGCTTATGAAATGGCAAAAGAACAGTAAAAGCCACATTCAAGTTCTATCGGGAAAGAGAACGCTCAGGCCATATAAACAGTGATGCCTACCATCAGCTATCAAAGCAAGACCAGATCATCATTTTTTGGGTACGCACTGGACCCCACAGTCACAGAATTGATGCAACAGATCTCTGCAACTGTGGCATCAGCACCATGGCAACCGAACATCTGCTGCAGCACTGCCCAATAGAATGAACGGAATAACATATGGCATTAACTTATTTTTCGTGACGAAAAAATGTTTAGAAATGTCAGGAATCTTTAGCTGACTACTGCCTTGATTATAGTCGTTAATGTGGAAGTCTGAAGGCGAACGAGGAAGAAGAAGAAAATAGGAGAAAGAAAAAATAAGGAATCATTTGGAAAAAATAAAAGAAAATCTAGTGTTTGATGAATACTTTAAAAAAAACAACGATGAAAGATGAAGTAAAGAAAAGGGGGACAGTGACACAATGAGAAGGAAAAGGGAAGCGGGTGGACAAATATAAAGACAGGAAGATGAGCATGACAGAGAGACGGAAGAGATTGGCATACAACAAGAAATAGAGACACGGGAGATAGAACAGGGACATAAACTGGGAGGGGAGTAAGAGAGGGGAGAAATGCGGTGATATAGTGCAATAGCTCTTAACAAACTCCATTACGGGTCATCTGAAGTCAATTCATGGCATGGCCGTAGCAATCGGTGGAATTTGTGAATCACTCAGTTGGGAACTATGGCGACTTAGTCGATCATTCTGATGATGTATCCAGTGTCTCGCCTCATTCCATTGGTTAATCGAGCTCGCTTCATTACTTTGACTGGCTGAAGCACGCATTCAGCGTACCACTGTGACAGACGTTCTGAGTGGTGACTATTAGATATGGAGGAAACTCTACTAAAAAATGAATAACTCTATAGGAGAATGTGCCACTTCTGGATTTTTAAAAAAAAAGTCAGGAAAGGTTATATGCGAAGTTTAAATTAATGTGGCCAATGAAATTCCAAATTTAGCTAATTTTTCCTTCCGTAAATGGTATTAAGTAGCGTTGTCTGGTTTCTTCAGAAATTCATTAATGCCTTCTTATCCGTTTTCTTGTCTTGTGTCTACTTGTCCTGAATCAAGTCATCTATCTTTTTTCTTTGATGTGGTCGCCTTCGTGTGGCGAGGAATGTACCTTTTCCATCGTAGACCAGGGTTTCATAACTTGTGGTCCACGGACCCCTTAATGGATTCTAGGGTACATAACTGAAAATTTAAAATGTAAAGTTTTTTTTAATTATGCTTTCCAAAATGCGATCCATCATACCCTTCATCGGACAATCAAAGGGGTCCATAGCCTTCATCAGACAAAGGGGTCCGTCGCCTTCATCGGACAATCAAAGGGGTCCATACCCTTCATCTGACAATCAAAGGGGTCCATACCCTTCATCAGACAATCAAAGGGGTCCATACCCTTCATCGGACAATCAAAGGGTTCCATAGTCTTCATCAGACAATCAAAGGGGTCCATACCCTTCATCTGACAATCAAAGTGTCCATACCCTTCATCGGACAATCAAAGGGGTCCATACCCTTCATCGGACAATCAAAGGGGTCCATAGCCTTCATCGGACAAAGGGGTCCGTAGCCTTCATCAGACAATCAAAGAGGTCCAAAGCCTTCTTCGGATAATCAAAGGGGTCCATACCCTTTATCGGACAATCAAAGGTGTCAATGGCACAAAAAAAGGTTAAGAAGCCCTGGCCTAGACAAAGGTCCGTCGGTTATATCAAAATGCAGCTGCCATTAAAAATATAAGGGAACCATGTCAATTTTAATACATTGTTGATAATTACTAAACCCATTGCCTATGAGCTAGCATGTAGAAGCCCTGACAAGGATTAGCCTTGAAAAGGATTAGCCATGTAAAGGACTGCTAGCACTTTCAGCGTTGATAAATACTAAGACTAGAAAAATACTGCTATATAGTATCTAACCGCTAGCATGACGTAGGGCTAGTCCTGAAAAGGACTGCTAGTTACGCTGACGCTGCGTACACGTTTTCAACGATAGCAGACGCCAGCACAAAATGATCAAGCCATCACTTCTGGTGTTTTGGATTTATAATAGAAGCTGGCTGGGTTACCTTAAAATGAGATGACATATTCACTCATATTTTTGTCTCTGCTACATGAATGTATGATCCTGTTTTTTCACCAGCTCGTCATACTTTATAGGATTCTAAAAGACTATATTAGAAATCTATTTTAAGATAATTTTTGTTCTATGTCCTGACTTTTTACAGTGCAGCGTTCTGGTAGCTACCATTAAGCTTTTAGGTTGAAGTGAACAAGTAATAGTCTCCAGACTCCGCACAGGCCTCAACAGTTTGAAATACCATCTATTCACCTAGCTAGGGAGCCGCGCCGGTGTAATGGTTACCACATTGCGCTGGCGATCAGGTGTTCAAGGTTCAAGCCCGGGCGTGCGCATTTGAAGGTGTGTCATCGACCGGTATTTTGACTGAATTACCTGAACGGCTCCTGAGATAAACCCTCTGTGCATGGGAAGGAGCGAAGCTCCTGACCAGGTTGGAAGGAAAGTCCACAGACTCCCCAGAATCGCAATGACATGTCATTGGGCCGAAGGGCTGAAAGCCCAATTGCCGCTGCTTAAGGAAAAAAAAAAAAAAAAAAGAAATTCACCTAGCTAAAGATAGGAAATACTGATGAGTGTAACAGTGGCACTGATAAAATGACTGCTGAATATCTGCTGCAAAAGTGCCCACCAACATATGAGTAACAGAGAAAGCACACATGGCTGGCACCTGTACTATTCCTGGACAAACTCTGTGAGGATACCAACATACACAAGATGACCATTACTTGCTTTAAACATACTGAAGTTGACGTCTGATAGTGTACGAACAAGCAGTACCGGTACTGTTGCTACAGATTGGGTGCGCAAAAGTGGAGTAGAAACTACAAAAACACACGAATGGGATAATGAAAAATAAACTTGCCAGAAATGATATTGAAAGAATTAGTGCTGACTGCCAAGGACAGGAAAGTGTGGAGTGACCTATTTGAAGATCCAGGTCAAGTTAAACTAAGAAAGACAGGATTATGTGAAAAAAATTTGACTATTGATAAACTCTTCATTATGTCACATTATTTTGGGTAAGAAGGACGCCCTGTTCAGTGTGTTGTGTCATTTAAAAATACGTATATATTACGATTACCATTATACTGCAGATATATGCTGAAAATACAGCAGATGGTGAAATGCTACGACTGTGGCGTGAGTCGCAACAAGCTAATAAAACATAAGAAGATTTAACTAATAATGCTCCATCGCTGCAGATCAAATGCAGAGATACCGCGCAACAGTCTAACGAAACGGCGGAAGAAGGGCATAGCTTCGTGTCAAAGTTGAAGATTACGTAAGAAGATGCCAGGCTTCCAATCGACCATCCCTTCCAAATCATGACTCCTTCAAACCAGACATGCTCACCAATTACTCAACATACTCAATATAATGCAGAATCAAATTTTAAGGAAATCATAGCTGCTATTCTGAGGATGATCATGCTGAAAGTCGCTTCTTCTTTTTGTTTTGTTTTTTGTTTGTTTTTTGTTTTAGAGGAATTCAAAATCCCCTGTGAGCTGTACGGCTACCGTTGAGTGTCGTAGATTTTTCGATAGGAGTATTAAGACTAAGGTTAGGTCCCTTCTGAATAGGTTGGAATGAGTGATAGATACAGTGAGAGCTGGTGGAAAAAAAAACCACAATAGAATTTCCCCACGTGAGATGATAGGATGTGATATAGATGCTGTCTTTGAGAATCGAGATAATCTTCTCTCTCTCACCTATCTTCTACGACCGTTTTTAAAGGCGTCAGACAGTCTACACACAGATATATTACATATATTTCTATCTACTCACGGGCACGCACATACACGTGACGACAGGTAAACACACAGACGTGGGAAAACTATAACACTGATTATACAGATAATTGGGATCGAGCTGACTAACGCACTGATTTTTTTTGTTCAAGAGAGATATTTTAATTATCATATCAAAATTTCTCACACCAAAAATTACATCAAGGAAAAAAAACCTATACAAATAGTCATAAAATTTAAGAAAATGCTACAAGGATGATAGCCCGTTAAAATCTTACTCTAGGTTTAGCCCACAGCCCCGTTAAGAGAACAGATGATGGCTCAAAGAGTTATAGATACATAGGGTTGAGTCTAAGAGATTTCTTTCTTTCTCGTAAATATATGAACAGAGTTTGATAAATCTGATTTAACCTAAGAAAACAGAAACTCTAGCATTTTGTAACAAATTCAGCAGGTTAAAAAAAAAACAGTTAAGACAGCAAATGGGTGACAATAATACACCTGTAAAATAACACTCTGATCTGCGTACACTCATTCATTCAGCCATGGCCTTTCTTACACAAATATACTCACAACTTTGCTCGTTGCCTCTGGGAACATACTCAATTCTAGGACCTTCACACAGACCCGAAAATACAGTCCTTGACCAAGAAATCCCCAGTTCCAAAAGACGTACTAAACTCTCAGGGAACGATTCCTTGGGTGTTCTAATTTTTCGAATATCTGATTAAGTCACATACAATATTGTCCAGGCACGAAAGTTAGCAGAGCACAATGTCATTAGCTTTGGTTTCTAGAGTTTAAGGAATGTCAGATCGGTGTCTACTTTCAGGAAGTTACTATATCTGGTGTTACGTGCAGTCTTTGATATCTTACAATATTATACATTAGTATACTTGTTATGTTCGCAAATATTTTGTAAACAAAATAGGTAATTTTTTAGTGCTTAAGGGAAAGTCATTATTGAGTTACTTCCCTTGAAAGTTGTGCCGTCTCTTCGATCGAACTCCGCGGATGAATCCATTTTACTGCGATTTATTCGTTGTTTGGGTAATAATAGATTGTTCTTGCTTCAGAATATCTATGGCCTGAATTTATGTGTATTGTTTGTCTGAGTAGGACGAGTCTGTCTTATATCTGTATATCTTTACATATCTAAGTCGAACTATATGTTCTGTTGTCTCTAGAGAGGTCAAAGGCTATTCGGCGGATGTGTCGCTAGAGGGTGGTGTGATTTGGCTTCGTCCTGATGGGGACTGTGTTTTTTTCTAGGTCGGCTTGTCGCCGGGAAAAAGTGATCTCAGTATTTGTGGGGAAAGTGATAGTCGTCTAGACCTATCGTGTATGCTTTACCCCAGTGTTTATTCGTATTGCCAAGGAATGGCAGAATCATATTTCTGATACCAAGGTAATAAAAGATACTCTTGTGAACTCTCTCGTTCGAAGCCACCATTTTCGATAGGTACGATTTGAATGTCTAAGAGAATATATTTGACTCGATGAAAAACGACTTCGATTCCTAGCAGCACTATATCCTGTAGAATGCAGTCAATTGTTCATGATCAAATCTACAGAGCAATGAAATGTTTTATGAATGACTAACTTTAGGACAGATTCATTATCTGTATCCAAACGTGAGTGACAGCTCACGAGTGAAGCCATCTTGGAACCAAACATGTAGTGACTTTCAAGAAGAGAAAAGGGATGCCCGTATTATCGCTTGTTTAGTCCAGAGATCACTGCTACACATGAGAACCCGTTATTAGCGGTTCAATATTATTATATGGAAAAATATGTGCTGAACATTATGTTGGAGAATCGTCGCTAAACGAGATTAGGTTTAGAAGCCATCTGAAATATTGTTTATAAGCTGACGTGCTCAGTCAGTGAAGTCAGATGATATATATGTATGGGCGATACTGAGGGCTTGGCTACTGACAGTCCTTTATACTATTATTCTACATGAGTGCCCATGTAACATTGCAAGACCATTTATCCACTGTACCATGATGTATTATGCCAACCTGTGATTTGTCACTATCTGTGCTGTCGAGTGTGTACGTCCAATTAAACTTTAGTAAAGGTACACAGTCGTTGGTGTCGATGACTTCCAGCCATACATGAGTGTGAGAAAAGAACATTTGTCAACACCACGAACCCTTATTATCATTCGCACATTATACACTCAATCCATGTCTACACACCACTGCGTAGGTCAAGTTGACATTCCATACACTACAGTGGAGCAAACAACACCATAGAGATCTTATCAACTGATGATGATGATGTCTGCTTCCATCCACTTATGTCTATTTTTTGGTGGATATCATTAACTGGAATAAACAGTGGGCTTTATCAACTGGTGGACCAGCTTTCTGGGTTTGACCTCGCAGAAGTTCAGAAGTCAACAGATTACCGATACCAGACCGTTTCCTGTGGCTGATACGACACACTTGCAGTATTGGTTTGCTCTTTGTCAACACTTCGTCACGTGACCTGTCAAGTGAATGCAGTATGTAGGTCAGCGTTGTTGACATTTTTACATTAGACATTACAGAGTTTCACAGAACAGTTGGATCAATTCTTGTCAATATTAACAGGAAGACAGTATTAGTGAACTAAGAAGTCCTATTTTCATCGATGGATCTTCTTGTTTTCTATATATGAACTTTAATATTTAAGGCCAGAATGTTTAATTGAATAAAGTGGCAGTTTGTTTATTTTCATAAAAAATAACTTTGCCATTACTGTAAAACTGAGCCTATTTTGCAACACATACTATCATACACATAATTTATATATATTTATGTTTACATGTTATTTGTTTGTATAGTATGTTAGTTTCTATGTCAGCGGGTTGTGTTTAAGGTTGGGCGGCGTCCTCACAACAGAATATCCCACGTCATAGAGGGTCCGTTGTGGGCGTTTTCTATAGGTGCAATTTTCTTGATTGAAAATTTGCTGCGACAACTGTTGCTTTTGTGTTAGCTGTGAAGTCTGTAATTATTGTTATTTTTGTAATATTTCTTTGTTCTTTAGTTTTGTTTTGATTTGTTTGTAATTTGTTGGTCTAACCTTTTCTATCTTTCAGTTCTATTCACAATTTGTATTCATATACTGTGACGTCATTGGTGTTGTTATTCTTTGCAGATTCAGTGATTATTTTCATTGATTTCCATATTTGATTTATTTTGATTTCTGCAAACGTTCTTGTATTGTCAGTCCTATTTGTACTTTATGTATTCTGTTGGTTGACATATGTTTTATATAGGTATATTTCATAAGACACAATTGCCTGTGCACTGCACTTGGATTATGGTATAAACCAGTACCTGATTATTATTACTGTTATACAAGACCTTATTAAGGCTTGTGACCCACAGATATTGAGATAGTATACTGATTAATCAAGTCATTAAGAACTTGTGGTATTATTATTATTTCAGGTGATTAGTATTATTGTTAGACATCATGTCTACATTGGAATACTTCATTACACAAGGGAAAGCCCTTGATAAGACTGGTCAACAATTAGAACAATGGGCTGTTGCTCAATATGACAAAGCATTAGCTGCAGAAGAGAGAAGAGCTATGGCAGAAGAGAAAAGATTAGAAAGAGAAGCTGAGGCTGCTGCTGAACAAAAGAAATTACAGATGCAGGTGGAGGAAAGGAGATTTGAAGCTGAACAAAAAAAATTAGAAAGAGAAGCTGCTGCGGAACAAAAAAAGATTAGACAGTGAAGCTGAACAAAAAAGATTAGACAGGGAAGCTGAACAAAAAAGATTAGACAGGGAAGCTGAACAAAAAAGATTAGACAGTGAAGCTGAACAAAAAAGATTAGACAGGGAAGCTGAACAAAAAAAAAGATTAGACAGGGAAGCTGAACAAAAAAGATTAGACAGGGATGCTGAACAAAAAAGATTAGATGCTGAAGAGAAAAAAGCAATAAGAGAACATGAATTTGAGTTAGAGAAATTGAGATTGACAAGTATGAGTAATGTTAATCAGGCATCTAGTGGTAATGGTAAACCTTCTACTTACAAGGTTAAGGTTCCACCGTTCAATCAGTCCAGTGACGATATTACATTCTGGCTGGATAGATTTGAACGTTCTTGTCGTACACATAATGTGGATAAATCACAATACGCTAATCAATTAGCAGAAAACTTGAAAGGTGAATCTTTGACTAGATTATGCCTTGTAGGAGAAGCAGATAAGGATAATTATGATGTCATTAGGGCGGCTTTGATAAAAAAAAATATCAGCTAAGTGAGGAAGGCTATCGCCTTTTATTTAAAACGATGGTGCCTGAGACGGGTGTAGAATTCTCAGAATTCACTGCAAAGGCACGTCTCACAGCTGATCGTTGGATTGAGCTTTCCAAAACAGAAAAAACGTATGAAGGACTTATGGATTTGTTGCTCAGAGATAAGATTATGTCATGTGTGAACAAACCTTTCCTTGAATTTATACATGAGCGTAAACCTAAATCTCTAAAAGAAATGGAAGAATATTGTTCCCAATATGTCACTGCACACCCCGACGTGACTTTTGGCAATACTAAGATTAAGGAGAGCATGCCAGTTGCTTCAGCAACACCATACAATCCCAATTATTCACACAGATTTCAGGGACCTCAAAACAGATTTGATAAAAAAGGTAACCATAATAGTTATCAAAACCAAGGTAACCAATCATTTCAGGGTTCTTCTTCAAAGAACTGGAGACGAGCTGATAGCTCTCGACACAGGGGTGGTCATAATTATAGGAATTTCCGTAGAGGAAGTAATTATAGAAACTATCAGGGTTATCCGTCTTGGAGTCAACAAGATCATAATTACAGAGATACTCATTATAATGAATATGATAATGGTAACCAAGGGAACTATGACTCAAACCCAAATAGGGGTTACAATAGAGGTAACAATAACTACAGAGGTGATAATAACCGAGGTAGATCTCAAAACAAAAGACATAAACCACATTTTCAGGCAAACTCTGCACAACAAGAGTCCCATGAAGCCTATAAACAGAGTAAAGATAATAATGATGCTAGTAATATGGCATGTGCCGCTTTTGATTTTGGGAGAGCATCTCAGTGCCCCCAATGCAAAACGTTATTTGAGCCAACCACAGTGTCTACTTTAAGCTGTGGCCATCCTCTTCCTGCTCTTCCGGCATCAGTCGCGCATGATGGAAGAGGTTCTCTTGTCTTACATAAGGGTTTAGTGAATAACAATCCAGTCTCTGTGCTATTTGATTCTGGATGCACCACAATTGGTGTTAGGCAGTCACTCGTAGATCCTTCCCGTGCCACTGGACAAGTAGTCAAATGTGTAACATTTGGCGGCACATTAGAGAAATACTCTACTGCTATCATTAGGATTGCTACTCCTTTCTTTACAGGAGATGTACACGCATGTCTTCTTCCGAATCCGATCGCTGACCTCATCATCGGTCGCATTCATGGAGTCAAAGAATGCACTCCGCAACAAATTTCCACGTGGGAAAGGCAAAACATGCAGATTGCTAACGCTGTAGTCACTAGAGCTCAGGCTCTTAATATGCCTCAAACTTCATCTACTGAAGATAATGAAGTGCATAACCAAGATAATCCCTTGGTAATTTCTCGTGACTCGTTTATAAAACAGCAAGAAGATGATCCCACTCTGAAGAAATTCTTCATTCTTGCAACTAAAGGTGATCCGAATAAAGACACAAGTCGTAAATCGTGGATTACAAAGAAGAATGGCGTACTTGTACGTATGGTTCAAGACTCCATTACGTCAAGTCATTCTCAAATCCTGGTTCCCAAGAATTTGAGAGTTAAAATTTTGCAGCACGCTCACGACTCTCAGTGTGCTGGACACATGGGTTTTTCCCGTACTAAGTCAAGAGTCCTTGCGGCTTTCTTTTGGCCATTGGTAAACAAGGACATACGGATTTATTGTCGATCTTGTAAAGTATGTCAGGAAGTTAAATCCAAAGGTCCACGGCATGCTGCACCCATTCAGGCGGCGGACATTCCTATTCGGCCGTTCCAAAAAATGGCCATAGACATTATTGGTCCATTTAAGATCAAGTCTGCCAGAGGACATCAGTTTATCTTGACGTGTGTTGATATGTGCACACGTTGGCCAGAGGCTATTCCTCTGAAGAGCATTACTACTGCTGATATTGCAGATGCTCTTTGGCTTATATTTTCTCGTCTGGGGTTCCCCGGAGAGATATTGTCAGACCATGGCACCCAACTAATATCAGATACCATGTCTCAAGTAATGTCTACTCTGCAGATAGATAGATCTTTAAGTAGTATCTACCATCCAATGTCTAATGGTATGGTCGAACGCCTTAATAGAACACTTAAAAACTTACTGGGGAAGATAACTGAGGATCATCCTCAAGACTGGGACAGAGTTTTACCTGCGGCCCTCTTCGCTTACAGAGAGGTACCCAATGAACATACGGGATTTTCTCCCTTTGAACTCGTCTTTGGCGCGCGTCCGCGTGGCCCTATGTCGTTGCTTCACGATCTCATTACATCTGACAATATTGACGATGACACAAAGTCATCCTACGAATATGTCATCGCGTTGAGACAAAAAATTATCGAAGCATGCAAATTAGCAACTTCTTCTTCTGAATTTGCGAAACAGAAGGCAAGGCAATTTGCCAATAAGAAGAGATGCTTACGACAACTTTGTCCTGGTGACAAAGCATTTGTATTACTACCTTGTAGGGAAAACAGATTACTTATTTCTTGGAAAGGTCCGTACGATATAATATCGAAAATTTCCGATGTCGACTATATTGTCGATATTGATGGGAAGCATAAAACCTTCCACATCAATATGCTTACTGAATTCCATGAACGTCCGGATTATTTGCAACCCATTTTCCAAGCAACGGACAATTCTCCAGTACAACATGGTCATTACTCATCACTGTCCGTGATACAGGATGAGGAAACAAGTTTTTCAGATGTAAATCTTCCTCTTCCAATGATCCCACTTCATTCTAGTGAATCATGGAAGAACGTTACTGTCTCTCCTGATTTGTCTCTAGGAGAACAGCGACAAGTTTCAACTATGTTGCAAACATTTCAGGATGTACTCACTGACATCCCTGGACAAACGCATGTCATTGAACATGACATTGTTCTTACTGACCATACTCCTATTAGGGTTAGACCTTATCCTATACCTATACATTTTCAAGCACAGGTCGAGAAAGAGTTGGATGAGATGATAGATTTGAAAATAATCGAACCATCCACCTCTGCATATTCTTCGCCGATGGTTATTGTTCGAAAAAAAGACAATAACATACGTCTTTGCGTTGACTATCGAAAATTGAATCAAGTAACGAAGTTCGATGCCGAACCTATGCCTTTACTGGAAGAGCTACTTACTCGACTCTCCAAATCTCATTTTTTCACTAAACTTGATTTGTCTAAAGGATATTGGCAAGTTCCTTTATCTGAACGCGCCAAACCTCTCACGGCTTTTTCAACACCTAGAGGTTTGTTCCAATGGAATTTTATGCCTTTCGGTCTTATGAACGCACCAGCTACATTCGTACGCATGATGCGCCGAATCCTATCTTATCGGTCAGATGTCATTGCATATCTAGACGACATCTGTCTTTTCAGCGATACTTGGGAAGATCACTATTCAGGGTTAGATGAATTGCTGTCTACTTTGCGTGAGCACAACCTGACAGCGAAACCCTCTAAAGCCTATATTGGTTTTAGCGAAATTTCTTTCCTAGGCCACCGAGTTGGTCATGGTTTCCTAAAGACAGAGGACCATAATACTAGTAAGATACTTAACATCTCAATCCCTAAGACTAAAAAACAGGTGAGAAGTCTGTTAGGTCTTATTCAATTTTATGGCAGATTCATTCAGAATCTATCCTCTATCATGGCACCTCTTTCAACACTTCTAAAGAAAGGTTCGCCTAATGTGGTCCACTGGTCTCAGGAATGCCAATGCTCTCTGGATAAGATTAAAACATTGTTTTCAACACCACCTATTTTAGTGCTACCCACTAAAGATAAAACATTCGTTCTTCGTAGTGACGCTTCATCCACTGGGATTGGAGCGGCACTAATGCAAGAGTACTCTGGAACTCTGCATCCTGTAATGTATATTTCCAGAAAACTTAACGCGGCAGAAAGGAATTATTCGGTTTTAGACCGTGAGCTATTAGCTATGGTTTGGTCGATCCTCAAACTACAGAGATTCCTTCTAGGCGCACATTTCATAGTAGAAACCGACCAAAAAGCTCTTACTGCTATACAGAGTAAGAATTTGAAGAGCTCGAGGTCTACTCGATATGCAATTGCTCTTCAACCTTTTCATTTCTCTGTGCGAGCTATTCGTGGATCAGATAATGTGATGGCAGACATTCTGTCAAGATGCCCACATGATTCCACATAACTATTAGGGCTTAGACTTCTTGATATGTCTAGTTCTATAGTAGTTCCTTTTCTATATCATGATAGATACACATTTGTAATTTAATAATATAATGATTGTATCACTACATAGCGGTTCATTGATGTTTATTCACCGCTGTGCTTTGATGATTTTTTCTTCATAAATCATAAATTTAAGATATCTAATACGAAATGATGATATGAATTTTTTAGGCATTGTGTAATTGCCAGAATTGTATTATACTTTGATGACACCTTCCTGGAAAAATATACTTGTAGAGAAATAATTTCTCTCAGTTTATGAGACACATTCTCACCAGTCGCTCCATAAGTCGACTTAGCCTCATATTAGGCGTTATAGGTATTCCTGATATTTTCATCTGCGCATTATTCATGCGTTGTGAGCCTATTGTACGTTGCTCCTAGATGTATTGAAAAAAAAAAAAAAAAAAAGTTCCATTTTTTTCCCGGGAGGTGTGGTAAGACTGTTACGTGCAGTCTTTGATATCTTACAATATTATACATTAGTATACTTGTTATGTTCGCAAATATTTTGTAAACAAAATAGGTAATTTTTTAGTGCTTAAGGGAAAGTCATTATTGAGTTACTTCCCTTGAAAGTTGTGCCGTCTCTTCGATCGAACTCCGCGGATGAATCCATTTTACTGCGATTTATTCGTTGTTTGGGTAATAATAGATTGTTCTTGCTTCAGAATATCTATGGCCTGAATTTATGTGTATTGTTTGTCTGAGTAGGACGAGTCTGTCTTATATCTGTATATCATTACATATCTAAGTCGAACTATATGTTCTGTTGTCTCTAGAGAGGTCAAAGGCTATTCGGCGGATGTGTCGCTAGAGGGTGGTGTGATTTGGCTTCGTCCTGATGGGGACTGTGTTTTTTTCTAGGTCGGCTTGTCGCCGGAAAAAAGTGATCTCAGTATTTGTGGGGAAAGTGATAGTCGTCTAGACCTATCGTGTATGCTTTACCCCAGTGTTTATTCGTATTACCAAGGAATGGCAGAATCATATTTCTGATACCAAGGTAATAAAAGATACTCTTGTGAACTCTCTCGTTCGAAGCCACCATTTTCGATAGGTACGATTTGAATGTCTAAGAGAATATATTTGACTCGATGAAAACGACTTCGATTCCTAGCAGCACTATATCCTGTAGAATGCAGTCAATTGTTCATGATCAAATCTACAGAGCAATGAAATGTTTTATGAATGACTAACTTTAGGACAGATTCATTATCTGTATCCAAACGTGAGTGACAGCTCACGAGTGAAGCCATCTTGGAACCAAACATGTAGTGACTTTCAAGAAGAGAAAAGGGATGCCCGTATTATCGCTTGTTTAGTCCAGAGATCACTGCTACACATGAGAACCCGTTATTAGCGGTTCAATATTATTATATGGAAAAATATGTGCTGAACATTATGTTGGAGAATCGTCGCTAAACGAGATTAGGTTTAGAAGCCATCTGAAATATTGTTTATAAGCTGACGTGCTCAGTCAGTGAAGTCAGATGATATATATGTATGGGCGATACTGAGGGCTTGGCTACTGACAGTCCTTTATACTATTATTCTACATGAGTGCCCATGTAACATTGCAAGACCATTTATCCACTGTACCATGATGTATTATGCCAACCTGTGATTTGTCACTATCTGTGCTGTCGAGTGTGTACGTCCAATTAAACTTTAGTAAAGGTACACAGTCGTTGGTGTCGATGACTTCCAGCCATACATGAGTGTGAGAAAAGAACATTTGTCAACACCACGAACCCTTATTATCATTCGCACATTATACACTCAATCCATGTCTACACACCACTGCGTAGGTCAAGTTGACATTCCATACACTACAGTGGAGCAAACAACACCATAGAGATCTTATCAACTGATGATGATGATGTCTGCTTCCATCCACTTATGTCTATTTTTTGGTGGATATCATTAACTGGAATAAACAGTGGGCTTTATCATCTGGTCACCACAGTACTAGTCAAAACTCTGTCGGAATGTTTCTGATCTTTGCTTGCCACAACGGGCTGAATTGTACTGAAGAGTTATTCTGGAAGAATTAATTCTGGCGCGAAGGCCTCTTACTTCATTTAACTGTTACAGTTCAGGTAATGAAAGTAATTTGTTTCTTCCCAAATAAAGTTCACGTACTAGCACGCTGGTAAAGTTTGGTACCACCGTTTCACTATATAAAAGAAAAGAACACATATCAAATAATTTTACAATATGTACCCACTATAACTTACATTATTAAACCGGAAGTGTACTGCTTGACTTATCATTTAAATTTCCCGTAAAGTAAGTTATATCTTAAAAAAAAATCATCAATCCCCATGAATTTAGGAATACGTGCGTGTTCCGTCAACATCTCATGAGGTTTCTAGCATTTTTAAGTTAGTTTAGAAAAATATGATCTCGTCTGATTTCTTAGCAGTAAAATTAACTTCATTATAGCTACATTATTGTTTAGTAAGCTAAGATATAATTTATTCTGCTATCCACTGAAACACGTCACTAGAAAATAATACAGACTATATAAATTTGGCACTCTGCGCAAAGTCTAACTAGTGAAATATGAAATAAGCGACTAACACTTTATCATTTCACAAAATACTAGATATAATATATATTACCTCACACAGAACTACAGGTAGTCGCACAACTTAAGAATTATATGCTGAATATTTAAGGAAGTCTAGAAGTTCGACAAATTGCCGAAACAAACTGAGAAACTTCGCTAACAGCTATTCTGTTTCGAACAACCTGTCTACTGCGAATATAGGAGCGAGAATGAAATTAAAGTTTCAAACTCGGGCCAATATCTTAAAATCAGACAAAGGGCCCCAACTTATTTCGCCAAGCGAAATTATCTCCCCTACTCCCAACATTTACGTCAGCTTAACGCGTGACGTAACTGCCATCAGTGACCGAGAGTACGAGTGAGTTGCAAATCCCAGACAGCCTGTCTCCAGTGCGGAGCGATTTTCCACACTACGCCGGGTTTTTCTAACGAAAAACCTCATGCGTTTCTGCAAACTGTAGACAGCTGTCTGTCTGCCATGCCCCGATGGAGCGAATTCTCACACCCCCCGCCCGGGGACACTGGTCAGTCAGCGCTCTGACCGGGGAAACTGCAGACGTATGTCTGGAGAGAACTGTATATTCACAGCTATCTGCGCGACTGACATCTGATGCAATAAGGTTACTAGTCAGTATGAGAAAGAAAAACGATGATGGAAAAGAAATATATTTTTCGCAACGAGTGATGCGAAAAAAATACAGGAAAAACAAGTACGGAAAGATAATAAAATAAAAGGATTTTGGGTGAGAGAATAGGAAGAAGATGTAGGTAATTTAATGATCAAAACCCATACGTGACAGTACGTCCCCCCTTAAGATATGGAAGCACTCCATGTCTACGTTATGGAGTTAAATTTCCTATAACCGTAGCTTCGGGGTGTCTGTCTTCTTCCCTCTCATCTTCCCCCTCCATCTCTCCAATTCCTACTCAAGTCTACTCCCAAGTTTCCTCCCTCTGGAATGTCTCCCATGCGCGCTTGAAAGAGCGTCGCCGCTTCTGACATTTTTGAAAGATTTCCTGTGATAGCGGTGGAATATCCCTGCCACTATCGTCATCTTCGTCAGCTCTGGCGATCGTCAGGAGATGGTCGGAGGTCGGCACTGGTCTTTCCAAGTATCTCTTTAACAGATTTAAATGGAAAACCTTCTCCTTTCCTTGAATAGATATCTGGTAGTTAGCCTTAGAAATCTTTTTCAGGATGGTAAACGGCCCTTGCCATCCGATCTTCAGTTGGTTGTTCTCGGTAGGGAGTAACACCAAAACTTGACACATATTTACTTGCTGAGACGACTGTCTCATCCGCCTTCTCGTCTGTCAGAGACTGAAGTAAGGCTTCAAGCGGGCCCTTAATGGGTCTGCCGAATAAGAGTGTAGCTGGCGGAAATCCTGTGGAAGTATGAGGAGATTCTCTGTAGCCAAATAATGCTGCAGGAATACAGAGATCCCAATCTTCAGGTTTCACTTGTGCCAGTTTACTTAGCATCATGTTGAGGTTTCCATTTGCACGCTCCACAAGCCCATTTCCGGCCGGAGTATATGGCTTAGTGTGGATGTGTTGGGTCCTCAAGATCTTCACGATCTCATCCATCAACAGGTTTCGGTATGGAGATCCGTTATCCGTCAACACTTGCTGAGGGAATCCCAACCGAGTGAAAATCTGCACGAGGGCTTCTGCGACATGCTTGGCATCTGCGCATGTTAGCGGGATAGCTTCTGCCCATAAAGTGCATGTATCGACTAAGGTCAGGATGAACCTGTTCCTTCTTTTAGTCCTTTCGAAAGGCCCTAAAATGTCGATCACAACCCGTTCGAAAGGTGTTCCCACTATTGGCATTTCACCCATGTGGACTGGGGGTGTCCGTTGCTTGGGTGGTACACGTTGGCACTGGGCACAGGATTTAACATATCTGATAATATCAGTGTTTACTCCTGGCCACCAATAATGAGTGATTATACGTTGGTTTGTGGCGTTCTGTCACATATGTCCGCTAAAGGGGAGAGAGTGCCCCATTTCTAGGATTTGGCTTCTGTACTGTTTCGGTACTAGGAGCTGGTTGTAACCTTGATCAGGCTTCCCGTTCTGCGATACAGTACGCCATCCTTAGAAAAAATGTCCCCGTGCTGTGTTGGTTCCTTCGCCATGGGCAGTTTCCTAAAGCAGGGTGCCAAAGTAGGATCCTTTTGTTGGCTTCTCTAAGTTCCATGGGTAACAAATTCGGCGCAGGCTCCCGTTCCTTCATGGTTTGCCCTCTTGTAGTTACTGCTGCCACAATCGGCTCTTCCGGTTTCCCAATAGACACGTATCTCCCGCCAAGTATGACTGGGTAGATGGGATCATCCATAACAGCCGCTTTGATCACGCCTCTGACGAAGTCAGAGTGGATCTCCACCAATGCGATGGGAAGCGCTGTAGGTGCATTACTCTTACGAACTCCACAAAATTGGACGGTCTCTGCTGTCTCTTGACCGGGTTTGACCAGGTTTCTGGCAACAATGCAATCGTAAGAGAGCCCCGTGTCAAATAAGCAAGAAGTTTGAGAACCGTTCAAAGTAACAATACCTCGCGTTGAGGGTCTATCCCCAACAGGTTGGGAATCACTGTCAATAATTCCGCCTTGCGAGACTGTCAATAAGCATCCTATGCGTTTCGGCTCGGTATGCTCGGTCTGATCATAGGTCCCGTGCTCAGGGGTTCTCCCTTTGCTACATTGACCTTTCTGGCTACGCTGCCATGAAGGACGGTCGGGTTGATCAGATTGTTTGGGGTGGTTGGGGTACTTGTTCTTGTAGAACTTGGATTTTTCCGGAGGGGGGTTTTGAGGTCCAGTTTCTCTGTGGTTATTTTGGTTAGAAGCCTGAGAAGATTGCTCTAGGTTATGTTTTCGAAAATGCTCCTCTGTCGGTTTCCGCTTTGTGGCCGGTAGTTCAGCCAGCGCATTATGGTAACGCTCAGACTTCTCTAAGATGTCTTTTAGTTTTTCTGCACCCTGCTCAGCGAGAAATCTCCGGGTATCTGCAGACAATGTGTTCTTTATTTGTTCTGTTAAAACAAATTCCTCAAGACCTTCATAGGTAGAGGGGAGCTGCGAGAGCTCAAGGCACTTTGTCAAATATCCCTTTAGACGGGAAGAGAACTGGTGAAAAGATTCAGAATTCTCCTTTCTGCTGTTGCGAAACAGTTGCAAAAACTTGCGAGCGTTCATTTCAAAGCGCTCCAGTAACGCTTTCTTCAACAGATCATAGTTGTCTTGTTGGCTGCTTTCCAGTTTGGCGTAAAAACATACGCAGAACTTTTCAAAGCCTGGGAAAGCTTCATGTTCCAACGCGACCTCTCTAAACAGTACAGAGTTGCAATTTTCTCAAATTTTTCTAGCCAAGTGTCAATCTTCTCATTTGGACAAGGGAAAGATTCTAGCGGAAAAGACATAGCAGAGAGATGAGTAGATTGAGTGTTAGAAGGATCAGTTAAGGAAGAATGAGGAGAAGACTCTCCATTGCTGGAGGTAGAGGCAGCACCACGACTTTGAAGTTCTAGAGCCTTAAGGGCCAGCTCATGCTGTCGTCGTTGCTCATTTTCTCTTTCCAAATGCTGTCTCTCCTTCTCTCTTTCCTCATGCTGTCTTTCCTTCTCTCTTTCCTCATGCTGCATCCTTCGAATTTCCATTTCCTCGTCCATCTTCTTCTGCTGTAAAAGACGGTCTTCCGCTTCTTTCCTCTCCGCTGCTTCTTCTTTCCCCTTTAGTTCTTCTTCTTTCCTCTCCGCATCATATCTCTCAAGTTCGTCCCTGACAAAAGCTTTCGCTTCTTCTCCTTCCAGTCCCTCCTCTCTCGCTTCGTCCCTGAGGAGTTGTCTAAGCTTTGCCCTCTCGGCCATATTATGTCGGTGACTGAGACACGTGGAGATAGAAAATGGGAAAAAGAATCCTGGTTCCTACCACTTACGAGAAAAAAAAAAACCAAAAATTCAAAAGATGATATCCTTAACCCTGGGATACCTCCTCCAAAATAAAATCTAACTATCGTTGCTATTATCGGCAATAAAGCACTTAATGCAAAACACGACTACGCCAACTAAATGGTAATTAAGATTACTTCTGAAAAATAAGTTGCTACAGTGGAAAAGCAAAATAATTATTGCAAAAATTAAAGAGAAAAATAATCCCTTAATTTTTAATCCACTATCACGTTTACCCCTGAAGACAGTTCGGGTGAGGGAGGCAATTAATCTGGACGGATAGTCCGAAACGCACTCCTTAGCTTTGCTCAAACACCTACCTGCTTCAGAACCCTTGTGAATGTTATACACTCACAAAACTTTACCAGCGTTTAGTATTACAAATCAACAATAACATATATTCCGACAAAATCCACCTGCAACACAAATGTATAATGCTTCTGAATGCTGTGGGAAAAAAACTTATCAGTTTGTGTGGTCAGCACGCCCGTAAACAGATCGTTAGTCTAGGGGATAAATTATTTTTAAAAGATACAAAACTCACAAGACATCACACTCTTACTCTATTTCAGAATAAAGAATCTTAAATACAAAATCCAGATAGACGAGTCCACGTTTGTCGTACTCGTCTTCCTATTCTAAGTTCAAAGACCGGAAACGAGCAACCATTTGTCGTACTCGACTTCCTATTCAAAGTTCAAAAATCCGTCGGACGAGAACCCATTTGTCGTAGTCGTCTTCCTATTCTAAGTTCAAAAATCCGTCGGACGAGAACCCATTTGTCGTAGATTTTTCGATAGGAGTATTAAGACTAAGGTTAGGTCCCTTCTGAATAGGTTGGAATGAGTGATAGATACAGCGAGAGCTGGTGGAAAAAAACACCACAATAGAATTTCCCCACGTGAGATGATAGGATGTGATATAGATGCTGTCTTTGAGAATCGAGATAATCTTCTCTCTCTCACCTATCTTCTACGACCGTTTTTAAAGGCGTCAGACAGTCTACACACAGATATATTACATATATTTCTATCTACTCACGGGCACGCACATACACGTGACGACAGGTAAACACACAGACGTGGGAAAACTATAACACTGATTATACAGATAATTGGGATCGAGCTGACCAACGCACTGATTTTTTTTGTTCAAGAGAGATATTTTAATTATCATATCAAAATTTCTCACAACACCAAAAATTACATCAAGGCAAAAAAACCTATACAAATAGTCATAAAATTTAAGAAAATGCTACAAGGATGATAGCCCGTTAAAATCTTACTCTAGGTTTAGCCCACAGCCCCGTTAAGAGAACAGATGATGGCTCAAAGAGTTATAGATACATAGGGTTGAGTCTAAGAGATTTCTTTCTTTCTCGTAAATATATGAACAGAGTTTGATAAATCTGATTTAACCTAAGAAAACAGAAACTCTAGCATTTTGTAACAAATTCAGGAGGTTAAAAAAAAACAAACAGTTAAGACAGCAAATGGGTGACAATAATACACCTGTAAAATAACACTCTGATCTGCGTACACTCATTCATTCAGCCATGGCCTTTCTTACACAAATATACTCACAACTTTGCTCGTTGCCTCTGGGAACATACTCAATTCTAGGACCTTCACACAGACCCGAAAATACAGTCCTTGACCAAGAAATCCCCAGTTCCAAAAGACGTACTAAACTCTCAGGGAACGATTCCTTGGGTGTTCTAATTTTTCGAATGTCTGATTAAGTCACATACAATATTGTCCAGGCACGAAAGTTAGCAGAGCACAATGTCATTAGCTTTGGTTTCTAGAGTTTAAGGAATGTCAGATCGGTGTCTACTTTCAGGAAGTTACTATATCTGGTCACCACAGTACTAGTCAAAACTCTGTCGGAATGTTTCTGATCTTTGCTTGCCACAACGGGCTGAATTGTACTGAAGAGTTATTCTGGAAGAATTGATTCTGGCGCGAAGGCCTCTTACTTCATTTAACTGTTACAGTTCAGGTAATGAAAGTAATTTGTTTCTTCCCAAATAAAGTTCACGTACTAACACGCTGGTAAAGTTTGGTACCACCGTTTCACTATATAAAAGAAAAGAACACATATCAAATAATTTTACAATATGTACCCACTATAACTTACATTATTAAACCGCAAGTGTACTGCTTGACTTATCATTTAAATTTCCCGTAAAGTAAGTTATATCTTAAAAAAAAAATCATCAATCCCCATGAATTTAGGAACACGTGCGTGTTCCGTCAACATCTCATGAGGTTTCTAGCATTTTTAAGTTAGTTTAGAAAAATATGATCTCGTCTGATTTCTTAGCAGTAAAATTAACTTCATTATAGCTACATTATTGTTTAGTAAGCTAAGATATAATTTATTCTGCTATCCACTGAAACACGTCACTAGAAAATAATACAGACTATATAAATTTGGCACTCTGCGCAAAGTCTAACTAGTGAAATATGAAATAAGCGACTAACACTTTATCATTTCACAAAATACTAGATATAATATATATTACCTCACACAGAACTACAGGTAGTCGCACAACTTAAGAATTATATGCTGAATATTTAAGGAAGTCTAGAAGTTCGACAAATTACCGAAACAAACTGAGAAACTTCGCTAACAGCTATTCTGTTTCGAACAACCTGTCTACTGCGAATATAGGAGCGAGAATGAAATTAAAGTTTCAAACTCGGGCCAATATCTTAAAATCAGACAAAGGGCCCCAACTTATTTCGCCAAGTGAAATTATCTCCCCTACTCCCAACATTTACGTCAGCTTAACGCGTGACGTAACTGCCATCAGTGACCGAGAGTACGAGTGAGTTGCAAATCCCAGACAGCCTGTCTCCAGTGCGGAGCGATTTTCCACACTACGCCGGGTTTTTCTAACGAAAAACCTCATGCGTTTCTGCAAACTGTAGACAGCTGTCTGTCTGCCATGCCCCGATGGAGCGAATTCTCACACCCCCCCGCCCGGGGACACTGGTCAGTCAGCGCTCTGACCGGGGAAACTGCAGACGTATGTCTGGAGAGAACTGTATATTCACAGCTATCTGCGCGACTGACATCTGATGCAATAAGGTTACTAGTCAGTATGAGAAAGAAAAACGATGATGGGAAAGAAATATATTTTTCGCAACGAGTGATGCGAAAAAAATACAGGAAAAACAAGTACGGAAAGATAATAAAATAAAAGGATTTTGGGTGAGAGAATAGGAAGAAGATGTAGGTAATTTAATGATCAAAACCCATACGTGACATTGAGTGAATCGGCTGCTATACCGGTCGAAGTAAATGCACACATTTTCCGGTCATTTTTGACGGTTACTCCTGGTACCTTTCTCTATTATTATTATAATTTTTTTTTTTAAAGTACTCTATAGCTTTCTTTAACTATAATAAAACAAAGGCAACTTTTATCAGTGAGAAACATAGAGCACAAAGTTGTCAAGAGAAATCCAGTATATATGCATTACTATTACGCGACATTCTTCGTTAGATTGCATCATTTGTTTGTACGAACAGGAGACAATGCGTCGCAGACAACGTTAAATAAACTCTTGCGCATCACAAACAAAACACAAATAGGACATAAACAACTTGAAAGAAACACAGGATAAAGTCATTAGCACAACAAAGCAGTAAGTGAAATAACACTACTGTGTATTTGCAGTATTTGATCAACCACTAAATCATTTGTAAACACACATGACCTTGCTGGTTAAGAGAATGAAACCATCGGTGTTTAAGCTCTCCCCCTTCCACCCAGTGCCATGTGGTGGTGTGTGTATGTATTCGCAAGTTGTTCTTTTTCTCTACATAAGGTGTTCCACTTATTTGGCCTCGAACGAACGAACGAACTTTATTTTCGAAGGGTTAAGAATTGGGCGCGCAGGCCCGTCTAACATTCTACTCTTCCACTCTCATCTTTCTTGCATACTATATCCTTTCATTCCCACATGTTACTTTAAGCATTAATTTAAAGGTATGCAACATTATAAAGTTAACATAACAGCATTCATTTACAGTATAGAATGATAATAAAACATGAGTAGGCTTTTTTTTTTTAACAAAAAAGATAGTTAAAAAAAATAAATAAATAAAACCAAACGAACAAAAGAAAAAAAAAATAAATCGAAGGAAGGAGCATCTTCCTAACATCATCGATAGGGGGACATAATTTCATGACAGGTCTCTCATTTCAGTTATCGTCACATCATTCAATCATTTTCCTTCATACTCCACACGGAGCCACCACAGCAATTGATACCATTGCAGGAAGCCTGCACCAAGCATTTACATGTTTCCTACAGCGGTGGTCTCTGCAGGAATTTTTTTTACACGATGAGGTTGTTTGACCACAGTCATAATTCATTCGTTAATTTTTCTGTGACCATCTTTGCTTCCCTGCACTGCGACATTCCTTTTTTTCTTTTCATTCGTGCATTATCTTACTCTTCACCTTCATCTACCAATGATTATCTTATCCTCGGGTTGACATAATGTACTTTACCAGCTTGTCATATTACTGTTTATCTTTTGTTTGTGGACGTCGGCGTTTAGCGAAGACGGGGAACGATATCACCTAGACTTGTTTGCTCAAGACGCCAGTAGAAGACGTATTAAGTCGTCGATCACCCCCATCAGATTACTTCATTACTTCCGCTCATCTGGTACATGAGTCGGATAGTGGTAAAATAAATGGTCATCTAAAAGATAACGTGGGTAGTGACATGCAAAATACGTCACAAACTTAATGTTGTCTGGATTATAACAATCTGAGAAAATTAGAGCTGGAAATATCACGTAATAATTTCCGGAAGGTATTTCAACCACCTTAAGCAATATGTCTTTTTGTAATACACAGGGATAGGAGAAGAGCGTGCATATTTAGAGAAGATTTATCAGATTTAATAATTAAGGCACGTCCTTTGATATAACGCTTCCTGTAAATGTAACACTTAAGTGGCATTACCTTATATGGCGGTGCCGTAATTTTTATATGGAGGGGTAGAGTTTGTTAAAATCAATCGCCTTACTTGTGGTTGGTTTAAAATTAGAATATAACCTAAGCTTAATTATGATTAAGTTTCCATCCAAGGGAACCCTACAAGGCTACATATTTGCGTGGGCAAAATTTCAACTTTAAAACCTAGCGCGTTTTGAAGTTTTCCGCTTGCTTTTTCTAATTATTGTCACGGAAACCAGACCAGAAGGTGACAGATATGAGATCTTACAACTGCGTGATTAAGATTAGAATAACTTTAGAATGTGTAAAATTGCCAGTACCATTATTTGATAAAACCTTTGAAATCCCGACCCCTATAAATCTGCCCTTTAAAGCAAATAGTGTGACAAAGCGACTATTATTAGTTCACGGCTAAAGACTGCATCTTAAACAGCTGCAGTACTTACTACGACCATCCTGTGTAACAACATCTCGATAATGTTACCCTTTTGGGGTAAGAGGTAATATATACATTTTATATTTGCATTTTAAATGCCTGGATTGCTTATTGATGTAAAGTTGCATAGGGGACAGGCAACCTCCTCATATAAAACAACTTGCTACATAAACTATCACTGCAAGAGCTTGTGACCGCTTCAGTGCGAGTGTCCTCGCAAGGAACAAATAGCAAAGTTAGCCCCAGGCTCCATAGGGATAACATCATGGCTTATATATTTTTATGTCAATATTTCTAACTAAGATTTGTCATATATTTAAATATATATATATATATATATATATATATATATATATATATATATATATATATATATATATATATATATATATATATAATGTATTTGCATTCTTCCGCTCTCCTAACACACTTTCATCTGACTCGATGGGTGGAGATTTAATGCTCAGAGGCCTCGGGTAAAATTCTGAGGAAGATGAAATGATGGAGAGAAGTGGAGGTCACCTGATGCTAACATCAGGAGACTGAAGATTTATGAGAGGTATTTTCTTTCCTCTCAGTTTTTTGTACCAGTTGCCAGAAGTCGACTCTGGACATCATCTATAACAGACGTGTCTAGAGGACACTCAAATAGGCAGCATGGGCAGTTACGCCTGCACCGCCAGGAACATGCTGCTACCATACTCCTCGACTTCTGGAGGGAAGAAACAGTCAAAACGTCACTGGAAACCAGCAGTGACTGAACTAGAATGTGACTGGCACAGAATACGGACTTTCTTTCTTTTTTGTTAAATCCACCAAAATAATATTTTCCAAGGAGGACATGCAAATCGAGTTTTTCTTGGCAAATCAATTTTGATCATTTTAACCCTGTTGATCCAATATGTCATAAATAAATCTCTTGTTATCTCTGTAATAAATACATAGTTGGAGTTTATCAATGGATTGAGTGAATTGATGTCTGCACCCGTATGACTCATTTTATTAATACCATGTACGTAGCTAAGGGAGCCGAGGTAGCATAGTGGTTAGTGCACTGGCTTCCTAGCGCAGTGGTCTATGGTTCGATCCCCAGATGAGGCGGGAATTTTTTAGGCCACAAACGGCTCCTGGGTCGACCCAGCCCCAAATGGGTACCAGAGCAACTTCTGGGAAGGTTAAGGCGGCCGGCGTGATGCCGACCACATCACCCCTAGTGTGCCGACGGTCAAGAAAATATGGGCCTAACACCATATTCCCAATATGCCTCAATGGGCGTGTAACGGGCTCCTTTACCTTTTACGTAGCTAAACATACAATTAATAATATACTGAATCACCTTCAGCTGGGGGCTCATTAAATATGAGTGAAAACATATATTCCCCACAGAAGGGGTGGGAGAATAAGAAGATTATAACAAACGTATATGACTCAGTTGTTTTACTTGCCATACTAGAAATCCCTGTGAGACTCCCTAAAATATAAGCACTAACCGTCTTTTTATATCTTATATAGTAAGCTTGAGCGAAGGTTGCTATCATTGACACACAAAAAACTCATACCTTTGTCCCGGATTTTGACCACTACTGCAGAGCAGGGGAGACAACGCATGACAGGTTGCCACACTCATACACAATATCATATTAGTCGCCATGTACGACATGCCAGAGGGAGCAGTAGTTATATTCTTTCTTAGTCTCATTAGAGACTTCCTTTAACAACACAGTACAGTCATCTTCACAGCGATAGTTAATTTATTGCTGGCAATGTCTCGCTCCGACTAGAAATCGCTCAACGGAAGTGAACAAGTGGTAATCTTCAGACTTCGCACAACACATCTATTCAACAAGTTAAAGATAAGAACTACTGATGACTGTAACTGTGGCACCGATAAAATGACTGCTGAACATATAAGGAACAGAGAAAGCGCATATGTCCATCACCAGTACCATTCCTGGAAAAATTCTACGGAGATACCAACAGCTTCAAGCTGATCTTTATTTTCTTTGAACATATTTTTTTTTTTTTAAATAAAGTTTTGCCTCGTTTTGGCGAGGCGCGTCCCGTTCAACCTAATCGGTTATGTTAGGGCGCATGTCCAAATATAAAAGACCCTTAGATCTCAGAAGAGCCGCGGTAGCATAGTGGTTAGTGCACTGGCTTCCTAGCGCAGTGGTCTATGGTTCGATCCCCAGATGAGGCGGAAAATTTTTAGGCCACAAACGGCTCCTGGGTCGACCCAGCCCCAAATGGGTACCAGAGCTACTCTGGGAAGGTTAAGGCGGCCGGCGTGATGCCGACCACATCACCCCTCGTGTGCCGACGGTCAAGATAATATGGGCCTAACACCATATTCCCAATATGCCTCAATGGGCGTGTAACGGGTTCCTTTACCTTTACTTTTAGATCTCAGAACAATTTTGAACATATTCAAGTCGACATCTGAAATTGAACGAAAAAGAAGAGCTAGAAAGCTAAGTAGTGTTTCAACCTGGAGAAAAGAAAAACTACTCTGTTGTCCTGCCTCTCAATATGTAAACCTTATATACCTCTCCGTCGTTTCCTGACTTTTTGACCGAAAAAATGAGGTTCAGGCCTTTCACTACACTTATTATCAGAAAACAAAACCAGATGTGAGAATCCTTTACATGCAGCCTGAGCCACATAGAAGACTCGGGAAAGAAACAGAAGCTCAAGACTCCAACTCAACAAGTTTCGGAATAGCAGAAAAGCAACAGGAAAATCTGGGATCTACAATGCAGATAAGGCCAAGTATTCTTGAACTTGGCATTGTCTGTAAAAGAGCAATAAGTTCAGCACCTCTAGTTAAACAGCAATACCAACAACAACAGCAGAAGTACGAAACCCAGACCACAATATTTCATATAAGAGTTTAGCCCTCTGTATCTTGCAGGCCCTAGCTGAGTTCGGGGCGTTTGCATTGCAGGTCTGCGGGGGGCGTAATCAACGCCACTAAACTCAACTTTGTTGTTCGCAAGATCTCTTGAGCGTCAAATGTTTTAAAAACAATAATGAAACATAAGAAATCGCAATAACTGTTCTTTAGTAGCGTCTTAAACCATAAACCAGCAACTTGTCACTACAAGCGTAAGAAAAAGTAATGTCTCTGTCTTCCTCTGGGCCTCCCCTGCCTCGGTCCCAAAAACTTACAACTGCATTCGTAACATCGCATTCTTCAGCAAATCTTTGGTTCATTAAACTTTCCTCTCCGTTTTTCCACTCGAGTTACTTCCCGTTCCTGCGTCCATTTCCTGTGAGTTTTCTCTCCTGAGAGAGCGCATTGCGGGAGAAGAAAAAAAACCAGCCGCGACCTTTTGACCCCTGAAGCTAATGAAATCGTTGACAGTTGTGATTAATTAAAGATGATTCAACCAACAAGAGACAGCTTCGATTACAAATACGATTACAAAAATGACAATGTTCTCTTCTGAGTAGCTATATCGCACGCACTGTCTCATCAGTGATGAAAATGTTCACAGCATATTTTGTTCATTACTTCTATAACACTCCTCAAGGAGTTTTCTTGTGTTGTAGTCGTTGCAAGATGTATTGTTATCACTTCTGGGGACAGTGTCATAAAGTAATAATGTTCTAGTAGGTCTGTGGATAGTGTCCCAAAGTAACAAGGTTCTAGCAGCTCTAGGGACAGTGTAGCAATGTATCATGTACTGTTAGCACTTCTATAGATAGTGTCCCAATGTATACTACTCGTCAAAAGTCAAGGGCCACTTAGAAAAACCTTGGTTGAAACCATAAAACAAATCTGATATAAACGTAATTGGTATCAGTCAAAACGGCATTTATTGAATACCAAATTGACATGTCACTTAAAGAAATGGAAACACACATTCAAACGCAATGAAGCTGTGAAGTGTGTCACCCACCTTTTCAAAAGTCACACAATAGATATTGGACAAATAGACATTTCAAAATCGAGTATGACCACCGTTTGCAGCAAGGCATTCAAGACAGCGTAGACGCATCGAGTCCACAAGGTCTGAAGAGTATCCCGAGGAACAGCTTGCCATTTCTGAAGCAGAAATGCAGTCAGCTGTGCAACATCCATTGGCAGGGGATGATTTGTTGACAATCTTCAACTAAGGATATCCCAGAGGTGCTCAATCGGAGAAAGGTTAGGTGAATGAGATGGCCACGCCATCCTGATGATCCCATGTTGCTGAATAAACTCATTCACCACACGAGCTCGATGGGGTCGAGCGTTATCATCTTGGAGGATGGCATTACCACATATGGCCTCCAGAGCAGGCTGAACAATTGGTCTCAAGATTTCGTTCTGGTATCTTGGGCCGGTCAAGTTGCCTTAGATGATGTAGAGTGGGGTCCTGATGTGTCTGTAGAAGCCTCCCCAGCCCATGACAGAACCCCTACCATAACGATGCACCTCTTGAATTGTGTCATCAGTAAATCGCTCTCCTGGTTGTCTCCAAACTCGAATCCTGCCATCATTGAATGACACAGTGAAGCGAGATTCATCAGCGAAGAGAACTTGACTCCATTGTTGCCTTGTCCATCGGATGTGCTCGCGACGCCAAGCAACACGGGCTCTGCGATAAGCAGGAGTAAGAGGGATTCTGACTGCAGGATGTCGAGCAGCCAGTCCAAATTCATGTAAACGTCTGCAAATGGTGCTTTGACTGACATTAACGTTTACAGTTGTTCTCAGCTGACATCTTAGAGTACAACAAGTCACTGTTCGATGGCGCAGGGCTGACAACAAGAGGTACCGGTCATCATGTCTATTGGTGCATCTAGGGCGACCTGGTCGGTGGCGATCCTCTACACTTCCTGTGGCCTGAAATCTCTCAAAATTCTTTGGATAGTAGAGTGTGACACTGCAAGCCATCTAGCAGCCTCACGGACAGATAAACCACTTTCAACCCACGCTATAGCCCTCATTCTTTGTAAGGTGTCAAGACTTCTTCTCGGTGGCATGGTTTTAGGAAGTGATGAAACTACCCTAAGTCAGCTGATTGTAAAACAAATTAAGAGTGAACTCTGTTCACGAAAAGTCGCCATTGCATGTGGAATGTCAATCAGCACGATTACTTCACCTGTTTGGTTCTACGGAAGTTTGAAAAAAAAAAACAGATTAAAAATGTGAATTTATGGTCAGCAAACAGAATTGCACGTGATCACCATGGTTGTCGGTGAGTTGTTTTTATGCTTAACGTGCATAGAGGACTGTCAGAGGAAGATATTGCACCCATTTTTACTAAAAAAACTTCCTTCATTTAATCATTCTATGCGCTTTTATAAAAGTGTATTGACAATTATAGGGTGGCCCTTAACTTTTGACGAGTAGTATATTCTAGCAGTTCGAGGGGAAGTGTCCCAAATTAATATGCCTTGTTAGCAGTCCTGTGCAGTGTATCAAAGTAACAATGTCTCAAGTTGTAGGTGTGTATGTGTGTGTGTGTATATATATATATATATATATATATATATATATATATATATATGTGTGTGTGTGTGTGTGTGCGGGTGTGTGTTAGGGTCCGATTAGCAGACTGGTTAGAGTGCTTGCCTCTCGCAGCTATTCAACCGGGTTCCAGGTTCGAATTTCTCGTATGGACACGCTCCAGCCTACCTAGCTTTAAAATGGGTACCTGACTCTTCTCGTAAGTTAGGGAAGGCAAGTATAAGATTACGCATGCATCACTTCTGTATGTGTGTCAGACATAAAAAAAACGTGCAAAGTTGAGCAGGATAAACGTCAGTATCAGTTGGTGAGTAATAGAAAGAAATGAACGGTGACTACGCTTGCAGACAAAGAACCGTACCCACCACATACACCCAGTACACACTTGCAGACAAATGTAAACACACACACACACACACACACACACACATATATATATATATCCAATACCATAATTCCAGCTCTAAAGTACTACGGTCTGTCGGTCTGTCACACTTTGCACACCATCGTTTGCGCACTTTTTCTTTTTTCGAGAGAGTGCATTAACTTTCAAGCACAGCTAAGGGGGTGCAACTGTGGTTGAAAGTTAGACAATAACATTGTATTGTTTCCCCTTATATGTTGTAGCGTGAGGTTTTTATTGGCTCTAGGATCAGTATAGTACTGACAATTACAGAAATAGCATTTATGCAGAAAATGGTGAAGTCCCAGTGTCTGAGAGAACTACTGGTATCACAAATTAGTTACGGCTGTGAATGAGCTGATCTCGAAAAATTAGTAGAGTAGAGACAGTCATAAAAAATGCCACACCGCTGTGTAACTAACTGTGATATTAAAAACAAGGAAACAGATTCCATTTAACAATTATAAAATTGTCAAGTCGTTCAAATACAATTTCCTTAATTATTAAGTATATACATTATCTACTCTTGTGCTGAAGGGTGGATGTTGGAAGATGGAATACAATGGATTTGTAAGTTTACATATGATTGATATAAATAAATAAATAAATAAATATATATATATATATATATATATATATATATATATATATATATATATATATATATATATATATATATATATATATATATATATATATATATATATAAATTATAGATATATATATATATATAAATTATAGATATCAGCTGCGCTGTTAATCAATTACAGAAACTTCATCAGCTGTGCTGTTAATCTTGTCTCTCACTACGCTAAATCACTTTTTCTTCCCTGACAGTTAATTTCTTAATATTTCCGACGGAACTAGTAATAATATTTTATTATCTCTTGAAACAGTTCTGTCCTTAATTTCTTGCACACAACACCCTCTGATGATCGTTTCGTTAGCCCACCCAAGACTGAGGGGGACTAGGGATGTAGCTCCGGTGCAATCACTGTGCTCCTCACGTAAATGCCAGTGTGTAAGGAAACCTTTTGTTGGTTATCTGCGGTTCGTCTTTTTTATTGCCGAAAGCTTTGGTTAAGTTTGGTTTCCTCTTTTATTTTTCCAATTATTCTGTCTGCCGCCATCTTGAGGGAACAAGATGGCGTATACTTCATGTAATTTATTCTGGCTCAGAGACTGTTCGTTGATGGGCTGTGCATATGTATTAACAAAGTAGTGGGTTTACACACACGTTTCACGACATATGTACTCTCCCGAAAATAGAAAAAGTGTGACGGTGTGCATTCAATCAACAGACAATCAAGATATTCTTCTGTCCAGTTTCATTCGGGAAACGGATTTAACTTTTCTTAAAAATAACCTTAAAATGAAAGTTTCTGATTGTTTCTTCAAGACAAAATTTTAATTTAAAGTATTGCAGACTTATTATTATGGATCAAAATGATAAGATGGCTAAAAGGAAGAGCCGATCGCGTCATTCACAGCGAGCAAGCGAGACTATAGAAGAAGCAGCAATGTAATACGTGTAACAGAAACAACACACTATAATTAAAAACCTGCCAATTTTGGCGGGTTGTTGCTAGTATATATATATATATATATATATATATATATATATATATATATATATATATATATATATATATATATATATATATATATATATATATATATATATATATATATATATATATATATATATATATATGTGTGTGTGTGTATGTGTGTGTGTGTGTGTGTGTGTGTGTGTACACGTGTACGTATGTTTGTATGACGTGTGTCTGTATTTGCTCATATGCATGTTTACGTACCTAGTTCCTTTTATGTCCAGTTTTACAACTTCCCCATTGCCTGATGTCAGTTGTGAAAGATGAGAAGTTAATGAACTTTAGTGACCTTTCAACAGTTCATTGCTCACTTTCGCGTGCTGTGCCAAAAAGCAGCACCATTGTTAAGTAAACCAACGCCAACTTCAAAGTATGCGGCAACGAGGGCATTGAAATTGTTCTGACGAGCACAATGACAGAATGCGCACAAAGGGAAATGAACTGCTTTGTTTCCAATTAACTTCCCTTTGCTATGTAAAAGCTATGGCGACTGTTTGTGTTAGCTGGATGGTAAGTATCTGCTCTTGTTTTCCTATTTTATTACTTTTTTCATACTTCATTCATTAAACTTTAGCCCCCTTCCCCTACCCCAACCCTTTAGGAGCTGTCACAAGATGGATTTTACGGTGACCTGTTTCCGATCTCTCTTTCACTACGGCAGTTATTAGTTACATTTTTGTACTGATTTTATTGCGATTTTTTCCAAGTCGCACCCTCTTTCTTTCTCTGCACTGGAGCAGATATTTTGTATCTACATTCTTTCACTACTCTCAGAGATAAGTCACCACGTCTGTTTGTTACCTGTACCTTCCCCAAAAGCTTTGCAAGGAGCGGCAGGGATAATATTAACGACAGGCAGGTTCGTAAAATTCTCTTGTACCAAACCTTAGCCGCTACCGATTAACATAAAAATCGCCAGTTTATTTGTCTAATTGCTGATAAGGCCAGGGTATGCGAGAGATAAGAGATTACTTCTCTGGGTGACACATTTTGGACAGACAAGGATGACGTAATTACTTCCTGTCCGACTTGCTATGACAAGATTACTTTAGATAGTAATAATTTGTTACATCTGAAACATGCTGTCGTATGAGTTTACAGATGTGTTGGTGAGTTCGCCTGCCAAGGATCGGATATTTTCATGCCATACTTGGGAGAGGTGACCTCTGCAATACGTTCAAAATTTTTCCATGTCAGGAATATTTTGAAATCCCCCCCCCCCCCTTCTCTCTCCCCCCTTCTCTCCCCCCCCCCCAACCTTAGTTTTTGAAAAGATTGACACTTTTGTAGCTTCGTTACAAACAGATGCGGAAGAGGATAGTGAAAATAACCTGACACGTTTCAGTGTTAAGACACTGTGAAGATCGCTTGCCAAGACGACACAACCAGTCCTTGCCATAGTGAAGCATAGAATTCAGAATTCCATTTTATCAGACCGGACCTTTTATTGGAGTATTTATCAGGACTCACAAAACAGCCCAGGAAATCTCTATGATTTTAAATCAGGAAAGCCGGAATATTCGAGGAAATTGAACATACGGAATCAGAGAGGGAATTAAAGTTAATATTAACGACCCCAAGTACACGTGTAAAAGGCATCGGCTAGTGCCTTAACTTCATTCATCTGAGCTAAATGTCTGTGCGCCAGGATTGGCGTAAGTTGTCATTTTACATTCTATATTTTCATTACAAACATGTGAACTAATATGTATATTACCATGTGAATATTAATATGTGAAAATCGCTAGTGGATGTCCCAGTCATTGGAAGCTGGCAACCTCAGCGCATAGAATGATGATTTCATGAACCACCACTGCACGGGCTGGGGACTGCTTTATTGCTAGTTTCTTGAGGAAAACTAAACGCATCAGTAGTCCCAAGTTCCATATGGAGCAGGGAGGGAAAGATGGAAGAAATGATGTACATTTTAATTATAATACTTACAGTTTCAAATCAGTGTAAATGTTCATGTTTAACATATTCACTTTAAAATTAATGGAAGTTTCAAACTGTTAAAACCAGTGTAAACATAAATGAAAACATATTCAATTTATATTGTGAACACTTTTCAAGCAGTGGAAATGTAAATGCAAACACATTCTATCTGGACAATTAACGTTTTAATTTAAATGTAAAATAACGATAAAGCTATTCAATTTAAATGAACAGAAACTTTTCTCTCGAGGGATTAAAGTTAATTCTTATCGAGGGTAAATTCTGAGCAAATAGGATGGTAGAGCAGGAGAAAGGGGACACATAAGTATGTGTCGGGAAACGTAATATTCAGGAGATTGTTTCCTTTCTATTATTTTACCATAGTTGTTGGTGGTGGTACCATTTGAAGGGTACTATCTCTGGAACAAGAAGGGAACAGTGGCCTGAGCTTTAAGACGAAGGACCAACTTTGTAGACTCTCCCTGACACTCCTGGGAACGAGCTGCACCCTACATCCTTGACCAGCGACGAGCGTTATCAGTGATCAGTCCAGCAGGAATCAACCGATCGGGAGCAGAAACAACCACTGGCAGCAAAGTGCAATATATAAACTGCCAAAGTGAATTTTTTTTCATATAACGTACTATGAATCAACGATGAACCTTTTCTTTTAAACTGTTCAATTATTTTCAAACTGTTAAAACTTAAGTGATTATTAAATTTTGTAATTTAACAAATTTAACTTCGATTTAATCATTTTAAAGGTACTGTATGTTTGTCTCAGTCAATTTACTACACACACTCTAAACAGAGCTATACCAGAATAATAAGAATTCCACTGAGTAAATCAGAGGTGGGTTCTTGAACGAGCTAAGATTAATCATTGCTTAATTCTTCACAAAAGTTGCCTGCAGATTCCAGAATCAACGTGCTCAGCCAATGCAGGATTATTTTCGCTTATCTGAATATCTTGTAAACAATCCATTGAGATAGAAGCGTCATTACCCTTCTATTTACAAATCTGCCAAGAGTAATCTTGTGCCAAGGTAGACACCTTTGAAGCCCATATCAGATACTCTTGAGTTTTGACCACTGTTGGACCACTACTACAAAGCAGGGGAGGCAAAACCGTCCCAGGAGCATAGGCCTTCAAAACACTCATGACCTGGCCTCTGACCCCGCGCCATCAGGTCAAAGTTTTTCCACGTGTTCCTCATCCCTGTTATGTTGTCTCCAGTTCTCTTCATGTATTTTCTGGCCCCCCTCTTCCTCTCTTGCACTAGGGAGTCCAGAGAAATAACTGTCCTGTAATGCTATCAACAGGTTTCCCCAATGAGAACCATATCCATCACCACTGCCTTCCTGTTATCTCTTGTTCCACTGGCATTTATCTGGTTCTTGTCATCAATTCTACTTGGTAAATCAGTTCTGTTCTTCCATTCTACGCCAGCAATCTTTTATAAATGTCTGTGCTGATCAAAGTCTTTTATTTTTAAAATAATAGCAATAATTTGATGTTTTTGTTAACGTTAATTGTCTTTTCCTGTTAACAAAATAATGCGGTTACACGTGATTTCCTGTTACCAGAATAATGCTATTATACATCTTTTCCTGTTGTCAGAATAATGCGGCTGTAAGTCTTTTTCTGTTAACAGAATAGCACAGTTATGCGTCTTTTCCTGTTATAAGAATAGTACGGTTATGCCTCTTTTCCTGTTATCAGAATAGTACGGTTATGCCTCTTTTCCTGTTATCAGAACAGAACGGTTATGCCCCTTTTCCTGTTATCAGAATAGTACGGTTATGCCTCTTTTCCCGTTATCAGAATACAACAGATATAATTACTAACCTGAAAAAAGAACAGAAAAATAATACTCGAATCAGTTTTAAAATGACCAATGCACTACAAACAAGGGACGTTGCGGGATAGTCACAAACAAGAAACAAAGGTAAGTAATATAGGAATGCTATGAGAAAATTACGAAGGACACCGCACCGCAAACATGTAAGAAAAATATAATCGCTAATTAACAAATAAACATTCTTCTTCTTCTTCTTCGATCCTTAACCACCGACCGTCAAAGCAGTCAGGGGCCATCACGCCTAGTGGCGTCTTGTAGGGCAACAACAAATTGATTCCACTTTGCACGGTCGGTGGCCATCCTTCGTACAGTGCCCCAACTCTGGTTCATTCTTTGCATCTCAGCCTCCACAGTCCTCCGCCAAGTTGTTTTTGGTCGGCCTCTCTTTCGCTTTCCTTCAGGGGTCCAAAGCATAGCTGTTCTTGTGATGGCATCGGGGTCTCTTCTGAGGACATGACCAACCCAGCTCCAGCGTCTGCCAGCTATGATGGTGTGCATGTCCTCTTGCTTGCTACGAGTAAGCAGATCTTGGTTGGTGATGGTATTCGGCCAAAAGATGCGGTGAATTTTTCTTAGGCATGTTGTGTGAAAAGAGGACAATTTTGACATTTCCTTCTCTGTGACTCTCCGGCATTCCGCACCATAGAGAAGCACAGAAAGCACGCAACTCTGGTATAATCTTAATTTTGTGCTTGTGCTGTATTGGGAGGACTTCCAGATGTTATTTAGGCTAAAGAAGGCTGTTCTTGCCTTATTCATTCTGATGTTGATGTCTTTGCCTGCCCCACCGTCTGGTGTTACTATGCTTCCTAGGTATGTGAAGGTATCTGTCTGTACCAATTGCTGATTCCTTACTGATATGGGCTCAGGGTTGCTCACATTGAGCGTCATGACCTCAGACTTCTTTAAATTGATGTTCAAGCCCACCTGCTGGCTAAATTTATTAAGTCTATCCGTTTTTTCCTGCATGTGTTGATGTGAATGTGCCAGCAGTGCAATGTCATCTGCATATTCCAGATCTTCCAATGTAGAAAATGTAGTCCATCTTATTCCTCTTGGACTGCCCTCTGTTGTCTGGCGCATCACCCAGTCTATGACTGTTAAAAAAAGAGTGGTTGATAAGGGGCATCCCTGTCGTACTCCTGTCTTCACCTCGAAGGTTAGGTTGCTCTGCCCAACACTACACGTAAAGTTGGCATAGAGGCTTTTTATGATTGTCACTATACAGCTTGGAATTCCATAAGCCCTCAGTATTTTCCATAAACTGTCCCTATGTATGCTGTCAAAAGCCTTTTCAAAATCAACAAAATTTATGTAAAGCTGTCTTTGCCATTCTGAGCACTGCTCTATAATGTTCCTGAGAGTGAATATATGGTCTACACATCTTCTGTTCTTTCTAAATCCTGCTTGTTCTTTCCTCAGTTTGTAGTCTACTGCCTTTGAAATTCTCTGTATAATTATCCTGCCTAGTATTTTGCTGGGAACTGAGAGAAGAGTGATTCCTCTCCAATTATTGCAGTCTGCAAGATCTCCCTTTTTGGGCAATTTGACAATTATTCTTTGTTCCACTCTGATGGTGTTGTCCCCGTTTTCCACACTTGTGCAAATAGTGGTTCTAATAGTTCTGCTGCTAGCTCAGGGTCTGTCTTAAATAGCTCTGCATTTAAGTTATCATGACCCGGAGCTTTACCGTTCTTTAACCCTTTGATTGCTGTGATGATTTCTTCTTTTCGTGGAATGTCTGTATTTACATCTAGATCGTTTTCAGCCTCAGGAACATTCAATTGTGTCTCTGGTATTTCCTTGTTCAGAGTTTCTCTGAAGTGCTCTGCCCATTTTGTTTCCTATCCCTCTGCTGTCGTGATGAGATTTCCTTGCTTATCTCTTACTAATGTAATATTGTTTGCACCTTGTTTTCCGCTGATGAATTTAGTTATTTTGTATACTGTGCTTTGTTCATTTCTCAGTGCTGCCTCTTCTGCCTGTTTTGCAAGATCGTCTAGGAAATTCCTTTTGTTGGCTCGGGTTTGGCGTTTAACTTCCCTGTCCAGCTGGCTGTACTGTTCGCTATATAGTTGCTTTAACCTGGGGGACTTCGCTTCTGTTTTCTTTCTTTTCATTTCCTTTCTCATCTTTATGGTGTTTAGTGTTTCTGGTGTTATCCAGTCTTGCTTCTTCCTTTCCTGGAATCCTAAGCATGATTTGCTACTTTCCTTATATACTGTTGAAATGGTGTTGAAATTCTGGTCTATATCATCAGTCAATGTCTTTTCCTGGCTTTTGGCAAATTGATATCGTTTCTTAATGTCGGCCGCAAAAGCTTTTCTGGTAAGGGGGTCCTTCAATTTGCTGATGTCAAACCTTTTCTGTGTAGTTACAGTTGGTCCAGCCCTTCTTAGTTTCACTTTCAGTTTTGCTACTACTAAATGGTGATCACTTCCCACATCTGCACCTCTTCTTACCTTCACATCTTGTAATGCATGTCTCCATCTACCGTTAACCATGATGTGGTCTATCTGATTTCTGTCCCGACCATTTGGTGATTTCCATGTTAACTTGTGAATTTCCTTATGTGGGAAAAGTGTTCCTCCAATGACCAGGTTGTTAATGCTACAGAAACTTATTAGCTTATCCCCATTTTCGTTTGCTGTTCCGCTGCCGCATTTCCCCATTGTTCTTTCATTATATGTATTGTGTGTACCAACTTTCGCATTGAGGTCTCCCATTACTATAACAAAATCATATCTAGGTGTGTCTTCCATTTCTTTCTGCAGTTGTTGATAGAATTCATCCTTGACCTCCTCATCGCTATCATTCGTTGGTGCGTAGCATTGTATTATTGTAGTGTTGGTGAATCTCCCTCTCAATCTCAATCGTATCAGTCTGTTGTTGATGGGTTTCCATTCCAGTAATGTCCTTTCTATCCCTTTCTGTAGAATAATGGCTACGCCTTCACTGTGCTGTCCATCCTCTCTTCCAGAGTAAAGTACTGTTTCTCCTGTTGCTGTTTTAACTTTTCCTGCCCCTGTTCATCTGCTCTCACTTATCCCCAGGATGTGTAACCTATAGTTTCTCATTTCTGTCTCGTACATTGTCCTGACATTCCAAAATCCTATTCTTGTATCCTGTTTTGCGGTCAGGACATCCGTTTTCATGTCAGTGGCTTCCTTTCGGCTTTCGCCACTGACAGTCATACGAGCCACAGACTCCGAATGTCCATCCCGCAGCAAAGTTTGTTCTTTTGATGTTGTTTCCGTAACTTCATTATTTTTTTTTACATAGACAGGGGTGTCAGCCCTATGCTAAAACCCCCAACCTGGAGGACCAGGGTACCAGCTTTTGTCTGACCCCTACCCACACAGACCAGTCCAGCTTGGTTGAACCTACCAGGAGTAAAACTCCCACTGGCATAGCTCTGGGGATTGTCAGGGTGCGCAAGCTGCCATACCGCTACAAGGTATAGGTACCATTGATGGCAGAAATAAACATACTGAACATGAAATAATTGTAAACACAAAGAAGTTAACTGCAGGTACAAGGCGTACAATTAAAGAAATTAATGGCCGGATGTAAAAGATGTATCCAGTAATGTCATTAGGCAAATGGTGAACGCAGTCATACAACAAGGCAAAGATTGCTGGAATTCGGCATCTAACGCAAGACTAGCAGATACTGACTCAGAGAGATAACAAAAATTCTCATAACATGTACAGCTGTAGAGGAGTTAGTGTTCGAAACTTCATTATTTTAGGTATCAGCTTTATCAGGTGGGGCATCGGGTTTCCTTCCTCGCTGGCTCTGCCATCCCTAGCTTAGGTTCTTAGTCATGTACACATAGTAGACTAGAGCTTGACATTACTTGGTTTTCGAACCCAGTTACTTTGCCTGGTGAAGAAAGCGCTCTAATTACTCTTCCACTCGATACTAATGGAAGACTAGTATAGATGAAAAATTAGTGACTGAGAAGAAGAAAGGGAATACTGGAATAAAGTTAACAACTGAGAGAACATTGACAGAATGGAAATATAAATACCGGGAATCCAGAGGGGGGAAGAAGGAATAACGGAGGTAATTATAAGCTTAAAAGGAAAACAACCGAAGCGTTGATACGGGAAATACGTTTTCTTGATAGAGCGGCAAAATGGTGGGAAATTCGCCTTGACCTCCCCGTGTGAACTTCCCTCATGTATGGCCGCCTGATAACTTCTGGGAGTATTGGAGAGAAGTGGGAATGTCTGATCGATGAGCACACAGAAATAGACCAACCTCTTGGGTGTTGTGTCTGATTTTTATTTTAAAAAAGAAGTCTAATGTTGGAGCCAAAGAGGCAGGGAGAGAGAGAGCGAGAGAGAGAGAGAGAGAGAGAGAGAGAGAGAGAGAGAGAGAGAGAGAGAGAAAGAGAATACAAGTAAATCAAAATAAGCAGTGATATCAACGAGCGAGAATTAACTCTCTTTTCTCATCTCCGATGAAAATATATTCTTTCCTCAAATGCGCATAAAAGAAAATATCACAGCACCCTCCCATATATATATATATATATATATATATATATATATATATATATATATATATATATATATATATATATATATATATATATATATATATATATATATATATATATATATATATATATATATATATATGAACATTATGCTGCAAATATAATACATGAATATCATAACAAAAGAACAAACAAACAGCAAAAGGCGTGAAAGCAGCTTATATGATCACAAGAAACCAAAGGAGAAATGAGAAGAGCAAAGGTCTAACAAATACAAAATAGACACAAAAGCAAACAGGATTATTAGCAAAGGTGTAACAAACACCAAAGAAAGCACAGAGAAAAGGTGCAACAAACACCAAAGAAAACACTGGGTAAAGATGTATCAAACCCCAAAGGATCGAACACCAAAGAAAACACATGGTAAAGGTGTAACAAACACCAAAGAAAACACAGGATAAAAGTGTAACAAACACCAAAGAAAACACAGGGTAAAGGTGTAACAAACACCAAAGAAAACACAGGGTAAAGATGTACCAAACCCCAAAGGATCGAACACCAAAGAAAACACAGTGTAAAGGTGTAACAAACATCAAAGAAAACACAGGGTAAAGCGTAACAAACACCAAAGAAAACACAGAGCAAAAGTGTAACAAACATCAAAGAAAACACAGGGTAAAGGGGTAACAAACACCAAAGAAAACACAGGATAAAGATGTACCAAACCGCAAAGGATCGAACACCAAAGAAAACACAGAGTAAAGGCATAACAAACACCAAAGAAAACACAGGGTAAAGTGTAACAAACACCAAAGAAAACACAGGGTAAAAGTGTAACAAACACCAAAGAAAACACAGGGTAAAGGGGTAACAAACACCAAAGAAAACACAGGGTAAAGATCAAACCCCAACGGATCGAACACCAAAGAAAACACAGGGTAAAGGTTAAACAAACACCAAAGAAAACACATGGTAAAGGTTAAACAAACACCAAAGAAAACACAGGGTAAAGGTGTAACAAACACCAAAGAAAACACAGGGTAAAGGTTAAACAAACACCAAAGAAAACACATGGTAAAAATGTACCAAACACCTAAGAAGACACCGGATAAATGCGTAACAAACACACAGAAGTAATTACCGAAATACAAAGCTTAAGTTGATTTCAACATAGTTTTTTTGTCTGTTTGTTTGTTTGTTGAGAATAGCACGTGATGATAAGAAACGTGCAAGGGGGTTAAACTCCAGCGACAAACGGTCAGGAAACATTTACAAAGCAGAGAAGGTCGGAAGCAAGAGAGATGTCAGATATCCACACAAATTGTATAATTTGACACTTTGTAGACAGTACGTTAGAAAACACTTGTTGAGATGCTTTATATTATAACAGGTAAAGAAAGAATCACACTTTATGGATACCCTTTTATTATTATTACCAAATTCATTTTTAAAAAGAGCAGAAAATGATTGTCCCATACAGTCTGTAGCAGAGGTTAAAATTAGGCAGCTCAAATGTTTTGGCCATGTTATTGTTATTGTTATTGTTGACCAGAATCGACATCATTGCACTCTGGGCAAACCCATAGGTGCTCAGTCTTCATCAGTATATATCGAAGAGTCTGAATGCTTAGTGTTCCTGTAGCTCGCTGGTTGTATACACGACGGATGCATCCTCTCATATGTCCATCTCTACTAGCCTTACATTTGATGCCAAATTCCAACAGTCTTAACCAGTATGATTCATCTATTGCAGTGTCATTCTCTAACAGGCGATCATTAATTGTTCTCAGTATCCTCTCCTTTATCCATATCCAGTGTCCCCACTATGGGGGCTATTGATGCTAGTCTGTCAGCCCTCTAATTACCGCGCACCCCCCTTCATGACCTTGTAAGAAGACATACGACCTACTGAAGACAATAATAAATGAAGAGTTGAAGGCAAACGAGCAAGAGGAAGACAGCACTGCAAGTGGCAAGATAACATCAAGAGACGGGAAAGAGTCTATAAGAGTGCACAATCAAGACAAGAGGAAGACAGCGCTGCAAGGGGCAAGATAACATCAAGAGATGGACAGGAAAAAGTCTATCAGAGTGCACCATCAAGACAAGAGGAAGACAGCGCTGCAAGTGGCAAGATAACATCAAGAGATGGACGGGAAAGAGTCTATCAGAGTGCACCATCAAGACAAGAGGAAGACAGCACTGCAAGTGGCAAGATAACATCAAGAGATGGACAGGAACGAGTCTATAAAAGAGCACCATCACGACAAGAGGAAGACAGCGCTGCAAGTGACAAGATAACATCAAGAGATGAACAGGAAAAAGTCTATCAGAGTGCACCATCAAGACAAGAGGAAGACAGCGCTGCAAGTGGCAAGATAACATCAAGAGATGGAGAGGAAAGAGTCTATAAAAGTGCATCATCAAGACAAGAGGAAGACAGCACTGCAAGTGGCAAGATAACATCAAGAGATGGACAGGAAAGAGTCTATCAGAGTGCACCATCACGACAAGAAGAAGACAGCGCTGCAAGTGGCAAGATAACATCAAGAGATGGGCGGGAAAGAGTCTATAAAAGAGCACCATCAAAACAAGAGGAAGACAGCGCTGCAAGTGGCAAGATAACATCAAGAGATGGACAGGAAAGAGTCTATAAGAGTGCACCATTAAGACAAGAGACAGAAGATGTTGTAGATCGATTGCAGCCGACCTTCGAAGTGAAGATGCCAGCTGATGATGATGCACCGCGCAACTCTCGACTTACATTTGATGACATGCTGATAATGACACACTGGCCACGTTCTTTTCCCCGATTTTCAATTGCGAGTTAAAGTTCAAAATAAGCATACATAAACAATGAACTGAGATCACAAATATCCTCACCCGTTACTCATTGCAGTAGACCAGTAGACCCAGTCACAGCTGTGGACACCAGAAACCTGTGACACAGCATAATAGTGGTTCCATGTACATAACCTAAAATTTAAAATATAACATTTGCCAATATCTTGGTTATTTATTGTACTAGGGTGTAACTGACACCTATTTATTGCTCAGGAAATCATAAGGCATCAGAATATATAATTGTTATGGCCCTTTGTATTATGGTTCATAATTCCATATTTTTTCTATGTTAGTCGTTCAAATCTAGAAACTGCCACCTGTTCACTTCTTTTTACAACTATTTTCAAACTACGCTGCAGGTGGCAAGATAACATCAAGCGATGGACAGGAAAGAGTATATAAGAGTGCACCATCAAGACAAGAAGAAGACAGCGCAGCAAGTGGCAAGATAACATCAAGAGATGAACAGGAAAGAGTCTATCAGAGTGCACCATCAAGACAAGAGGAAGACAGCGCTGCAAGTGACAAGATAACATCAAGAGATGGACAGGAAAGAGTCTATCAGAGTGCACCATCAAGACAAGAGGAAGACAGCGCTGCAAGTGCAAGATAACATCAAGAGATGGACAGGAAAGAGTCTATCAGAGTGCACCATCAAGACAAGAGGAAGACAGCGCTGCAAGTGGCAAGATAACATCAAGAGATGGAGAGGAAATAGTCTATAAGAGTGCACCATTAAGACAAGAGACAGAAGATGTTGTAGATCGATTGCAGCCGACCTTCGAAGTGAAGATGCCAGCTGATGATGATGCACCGCGCAACTCTCGACTTACATTTGATGACATGCTGATCATGACACATTGGCCCCGTTCTTTTCCCCAATTTTCAATTGCGAGTTAAAGTTCAAAATAGGCACACATAAACAATGAACTGAGATCACAAATATCCTCACCCGTTACTCATTGCAGTAGACCAGTCACTGTGGACACCAGAATTGACACAGCATATAGCCTGCCCAAACGCTTGACCAGGGATTCTTAACCTGTGACCCACAGACCCCATGAATTCTAGTGGTTCCATGTACATAACCTAAAATTTAAAATATAACATTTGTTATTGTGCTTGTTTGTCCATTTTTTTTTAAAGAAGGCGTCCAAAGACTTCACCGGACAAACAAAAGGATCCATAGCCTTCATTGGACAATCACAGGGTTCATAGCCTTTATCGGACAATCAAAGGTGTCCATAGCCTTCATCGGACAGTCAAAGAGGTCCATAACCTTCATTGGACGATCAAAGGTGTCTATAGCCTTCATTGGACAAACAAAGGTGTCCATAGCCTTCATCGAACAATCAATGGAGCCCATAGCCTTCATCAAACAATCAAAGGGATCCATGGCTTTCGTCGGACAAAGTCATCCATAGCATAAAAATGATTTTAAAAAACCCGCACTGGACGCTGCTGAGCGAGTCGTCCTTGACAGACAGTCCAGAACTAACGGCAGTTGCAAGTGCTTTGTTAACGAGCAAGAAGGGAGGGGAAAGAACACTTTTTTCTGGAAACATGGAAAACGGGAGGGAATATGAAGAAGGGTGATAATAAATGAGTATTGGAAACAAAGCGGGGTGGACTTGGGGTGAAGCAGAAAGCGATTCCTTTAAATGTGGAAGAGAAGCTGAGTGTTTTTTTTTTTTTCCTTTTCATGAGCTGGATTCCGAGAAAATTTCCACATTTTAAATAAATGACGGACTTCTAGGAGGTACAATACAGAAACACACACATACACAAACAAGAAAAGCTTTTAAGTTTCATTAAACATTTTTCTTTAACAAACATTACTTTATCAAATTTTTTAGCAAGCAGCACGTGAATGTTTTGGGTGCGAGCTTTCCCTACCAGTTTTACAGCAGCCAGCTTAATTATTTACGCGCATTTTAAAACATGTAACAATATCTGTAAATAATGCAGCAAATACAGGTTTAGAATTCAAGGCTGCAGATCGAAGTTGAAGAAAGCAGGATAAAGCTTATTAAAAAAAACAAAAAAAACAACGTTAATAGGGAGGATAATGGCTGGATTGTGAAGAAAAAAAAATGTAGAGGAAGACATGGAAAGACCTTGAACTGACGGCACGAGATAGAACTTGGCATATGTTTTTTGAAGTCCAATGCTCATTGGGAAGATGAAGCCTAATGAAAGAATGAATGAATGGATGGACATAAATAACACATTTTTCTTTAAAAAAAAAACAACTTCTCTCAGAACAACATTGAGACAAATACGCTCTGTAGTAATCCCGACTTAAATTGTTCATTGTAAATGAGACTAAAAATAAAGTATTGAGAAAAGTTAAACCGTAACAAATTGAAGAGAAAATCTGTTTAGATCATAAAACACCCACAGCATGTTGGCAATGAAGTCACCCACAAAGCGAACTAAAAAAAAAAGGGTAAAGGTCAAGGCCGTAGATACAGGGGAGGGGGTTCAACTCCCCCCTCCATCCCCCCTCCCACCTCCCCATTTAGGGTTTGGTAAAAAACATTTGTGGGGAAAGTATTCTGTACCAAACATGTTTTGTGCCTATTTTTTTTATAACCCCCCCCCCCCCCTTTCCCCCCTTTATTAAGTCACATCTACGGCCCTGGTAAAGGATCCCGTTACACGCCCATTGAGGCATATTGGGAATATGGTGTTAGGCCCATATTTTCTTGACCATCGGCACACTAGGGGTGATGTGGTCAGCATCACGCCAGCCGCCTTAACCTTCCCAGAGTTGCTCTGATACCAAATTCATAAGGCTGGGTCGACCTCGGGAGCCGTTTGCGGTCTAAAAAAATCCCATCTCAACTGGGGATTCAACCATGGACCACCGAGCTTGGAAGCCAATGCACTAGCCACTGCGCTACCGCGGCTCCGAACTCGAAAACGATAATCTAATAAATAAAGAAACCAATCAAGAGAACTTGACTTTATGTTGAGAGATCACACAGACATTAGTGCATCTGGTGCAGGTCTTGAATCACCCAGAATGAAAAAATTGCCAAAGAAACATAAGCAAAAGAAATCTGAGTATTAAAAAAAAGTAATGAATTTACGTTATCGGTAAAAAGCATCTTGTCAAAGTTAAGGGCAATGACATCTGGACAAACACATCGAGACAAAGTGTAATCACAATGTTAAAAGACATCTGCACAAGGTTTAGGTCAAAAACATGTGGTTACTGTTTTGTTCAGTAAGATCTGGACACAGTTTAGATCAATAAAGCACAAAGTTTAAGCTGGACAAAGTTTAGGTCTATAACATATGGAGAACTTTTAGATCAATAAAATCTGCACACAGTTTTTGGTCAATAACATGTGCACAAAATGTAATTCAATCAAATATGGACACAATTTAAGTCTGTAACATCTGCACAAAGGTAAAGCCAATAACACCTGGACAAAGTTTACGTCAATAACATATGGAAAAGTTTACGCCAATAACATATATAACATTTGGACAAAGTTTATGTCAATTATATGTTGACAAACTTTAGATCAATAACATCTTGACAAAGTTTATGTCAATTATATGTTGACAAACTTTAGATCAATAACATCTGGACAAAGCTAAGATCAATGTCATCTTGATAAAGTTTAGGTCATTATGATCTTGATCAAGTTTAGGTCAATACTTCTTCTTCTTCTTCCTCGTTCGCCCTGAAAAGGACGGTGGTTGCGTTGTGTCTGTTTACGCCTAAGCTGTGATATCTGCACCTTTCGGTCGACACATCCGACTTCAGCACGGCATTTTTTAGGGACCGGGTTTGCCTTCCCATTTCGATCCGTACTCGCTCAGCCAGACTGCACTACTGCAGACTGTTTCCAGGACCACCACGTGGAAGTGGAGTGAGGTCAATACGATCTGGACAAAGTTCAACCTACTTACATTTGAACAAAGTGATGACCAATGTCATATATACAAAGTTTAGGTAAATAAACACCTGGACAAAATTTAGGCCAATAACATCAAAACAACGTTGACATCAATCAACCTGAATTTAGATTGAATGAAAGAGATGTCGCACTGAGAAACGCAAGGTCGAGTAAATAAATTTAAGAGAAGGAAAGTGATAATGCATTCCAAGGAACAGATGACATTACTTCGAGATAGGGTTGTGCTGATGCATTCTTTCAGAATAACGATAGAATGATTCAAATGGAGCAAAGCCGTTTTTTTTTTTTTTTGGCCGTAACTAGCGTCAAGAAGATTTACATAGACATACAGGGGGGATAAGAATAGAATCGCGGATTGAATAGAACGCATACGTAAAATTGAATGAGAAAAGAATGTAAAAGTGCACTAGATACACCGCAAGAGGAAATAGACAAACAGTGGAGCGGAATCAACGAGGGGTTGCTGTGGTATAGATTCAAGGGAGATACATTTAAATAAAATTATAACTAATTTTCCAGACCAAAAGGTCTTTTCTATTTAGACATGCGCCCTAATATAACCGGCTAGGTTGAACGGGACGCGCCTCGCCAAAACGAGGCAAAATTGTACTAACAGGTTGAACGGGGCGCGCCTGGCTAAAACGAGGCAAAATTTTATTTAAAAAAAAAAAAAAAAAAAAAAAATCTTATCCATGGCAGCCTCATTATGGCTATAGAAACAAGAACCGCAAGCGTGCATGAAACGCTTCGACGGACGCTTCATGCGTGGTGGCCAATTGCAGTAGTGGTCGTGCTCATGACAGAGCCTGCAAGAAGTATGGTGAAGATGAGCCAAATTTGACTGGAAATCACACATTGTCATAGATTTCTTTGAGTAAAAGGTAAAGGTTGTCCCATAGCAGATATTGCTGTAGGGGAATGAAATGTTAGAGACTTCACCATACTAGGCCCAGCTTTTTATGAAGTGGGGGTGACCAGTTCCTTTCATCGTTGCCTTTGCCTTCCCTAACTCAAGAGCAAAGGCAGGTATATATTTACAAGTGGGTAGACTGGAGCGTAAAGCTACGGGGGTTTCGATTCCCGGAATCTTCTAACCATGCCGCGAGAAGAAAGTGATATAACCGCTACACCAATTTTGAGTACCGTACACGGCCAATGACCACGCGCTTTTTATTAATATCGACTTTCTGTTGTTATTTTTTTGTCCCCAAGATTTTTACAGGTATGTCCACTATTCTTCAGTTTTCTCATAGTTGTCTCTTCTCCGTGTGATCACTAGTCTTATCCTCGCCCTCTTTATCTGAGGGTTCCATGTAAAAAAAAAAAAACCATGCAGTAACAGGCAGAAGTGACCTTTCTATGACCGAGTCTTTAGCTCATCATAACGGAAGTTGATTTCATCTTTGGATCAACAATTCCAGGACGCCAATCATTTGGCTGGTCCATGTGACTCCCGTGACCCATAAACATGTCCTTCGACAGAAGTACCATGGTAGCGAGAGGGTCACGTGTTTTTCTGCTGATTTTTTTACAAGCAGAGGCGTACTTTAAGTATTTGTCACCCGGAGCGGATCCTTCCTTTGGCACCCCTCCTCCATGAAGAAACACACTTGAAAGTATATTTTTAGCAGTAAGTACTATCACAAACGTATCCGAAGGCACTCAACTTCTGGCTGTCACCCGGGGCGGACCGCTCCCTCGCACCCCCCTAAGTACGCCACTGTTTACAAGTTTATTATCCTTCACGCAATTTCTGAGACATAGTTCTAAACAATAATATAAGCTTGTGTCTGTTTTCTCATTATTTCTGAGAGCTATGACTAAACATTAATATAAGATTGTGTCTGCCTTTCTCACTATTTCTGAGAACTATGACTAAACAATAATATAAGATTGAGTGTCTTTTCTCATTAAGTCTGAGAGTTATGACTAAGAATACTATATAATATTTCTGAGAGCTATGACGAAACAATAATATAAGATTGTGTCTGTTTTCTAGCTATTTCTCAAAGCTATGACTAAACAATACTATAAGATTGTGTCTGTTATCTTATTATTTCTGAGAGTTATGACTAACAATACAGTACTATAAACTTCTGAGAGGTATGACGAAACAATAATACAATATTGTGTCTATCTGTCTCACTAATTCTGAGATCTATGACTAAACAATAATATACACCTGTGTCTGTCTTTCTCGCTATTTCTGAGAGCTATGACTAAACAGTACTATAAGGTTGTGTCTGTATTCTCAATATTTCTGAGAGCTATGACTAAACAGTACTATAAGGTTGTGTCTGTATTCTCAATATTTCTGAGAGCTATGACTAACAATATTATATATTTCTGAGAGCAATGACGAAACGGTGATACAGTATTGCGTCAATCTTTGTCACTATTTCTGAGAGCTATTGCCAAACAATAATACATGATTGTATCTGTCTTTGTCACTATTTCTGAGAGCTATTGCCAAACAATAATACATGATTGTATCTGTCTTTGTCACTATTTCTGAGAACTATGGCTAAACAATAATATAAGACTGTGTCTGTCTTTCTCACTATGTCTGAGAACTATGACTAAGCAATAATATATGATTGGGTCTATCTTTCTTACTATTTCTGAGAGCTTTTACTAAACAATACTATAGGATTGTGTCTGTCTTTCTCACTGTGTCTTGTACACGAAAATAGTTAATGCGTCTTACTATTATTAATGATAAAGAAAATGTCTGCGTTACAGCCACAAGACCTTCATCAGCGACAAAAGAACACAAACAAAAATGAAAGGAAGCGAGAGATAAGTTAAATACATACAAATAAATATAAATAGTACGACACGTAAAAAGAAATATCAAATGTCGCTGCCAAATAATATCTTTATTTATGTCTTTATTTTTATGTATGTCGTACAAGGCGGCTATTATGAGGCTGTGTATTAGGCTTGCAACCTCATCAAGTAAAACAAATTACTACAGAAACTACTGATGCAACAGAACAGTGGCGTCACTAGGGTTGGTGTTACCCAGTGCGGTAACTCATGGTGTCACCCCCATAGACCTCCTCCCGTACCAGACCATACAGAATCCTTAGTAATGTTTTTTGTACGAATGTAACTCGTAAATCGTAATTGATACAGTACATGTAAGCTGGGCTTACAAAAAATGTTTCTGTGGTTATAACGAACTACAGGGATATTTTTATAAAAAGTAATAAATTTCTGCTGAAACACTGCACAAAAATTGTATAGACAGTCATTTTGGTGTCACCCCCTCTGATGGTGTCACCCCCTCTGATGGTGTCACCCGGTGCGATCCGCACCCCCCTAGTGACGCCACTGCAACAGCATGTGGATGATTGGTGCCAGTTTTTTGCAAGTGAACAAATACAGTGGTAGCTCCATGCTCTGCAAAGTAGCACAAAGTAGCACAAAGGAGAATGATTTTACTTACACCTTAATGTCTTTCTTCTGGTTGGTCCTTGGTGGTCATTAGGACATAACGTTGAATCTCCCTCCCCCCCCCCCCTTTTTTTCCCCCTAGCATAAACACATTAGCTATTCTTGTTTACCCCCTGGTGTTTGTTAGGGGCATACTGTTGCTCGCGTTGTTGCTTGCTCTGCTGTTGTTGGTACTGCTGTGTGAACCACTGTTGTTTCTTGTGGTGACTGAAATGTTAACGCTGTTAAAGAACTTCTCTAGTTGATGATAGTGAATACCTCTTTGTGTTGATGTTGCTTGCAATACTGTTGTTTGTATTGATGAGTGTACGACTACTGCTGATGTTGTTGAATGCACCACTTCTGTTTGAGTTAGTCAGTGCACTGTTGCTGAATAATGTTGTTTATAGTGCATGGCTGGGTGACGGTACATTGCTGCTGCTGATTCTGATCATGATCAGTTCAAATATATGGTTAATGTTGTTAAACCGTAGAGAGTACGTTGTGTTGGAATCCTAAAAACACTTAATAATGCCGGTAATGCTCACAACACAGGGTCACTGTTAGGGCCAGCCTTAGGGCGGGGCGACCGTCCTGGGCGCTAAGGGCAAGGGGGCGCCGGAGCAGGCGAGAAAAACCTAGCATTAATATCAAAGTGTGACATATTTTAAACATTCAGTTTTTTGTAGTTGTTATCGTGTCTTTTATTTTGTAAGTAATGACTATCTAAAATTGATCTGCAGTTTTATTAACGAATCTTAATTATTTTTTTCAGGTAGAGTTTAACTAACGTCGTGGCTTGTAGCGTGAGAGGTTGGCACGCATATAAAACCATTCGCCCGGTCGCCGAATGCTCTAAGATCAGCTATGCTCATAGTTTTATTACACAGGTCCACAATCGTATTGAGCAACTCCACAATCATATTGCGCAGGTTCACAATCACATTGCACAGATCAACAAACATATGTGCGTGTTCACAGGTATACACATGTTCAATCTTCCTATGAGATACCAACAACCTTAGACTGACCACCGATTTCTTTAAACATATTCAAATAGACATTATTTGTACAAAGAAGAAGGAGAATAAGAAATTATCCACACCAACTTTTGGTTACATTTTTACCGTGGCTTTACCGTTGCACAAAAATTATTCAAATCCAGGTTCTTTCATGCATAACCTTCTTCTCGAATATCTAATCCTTCCATTGTTGCGTAGAATTTGAAGCTTCAAAGCATGTATACCCAGTATATATAATTAATATAAATAGGGTGGTTTTTATAGCATAGTCCTTTCAGGCAACGACATTCAACTCGCAAAGCTTGCCTTGATGTTTTTGTAGAACGATACTCATGTTACACGGTGGGGAACGATGTTGGGGGAAAAATGGGGGAGGGAGTGGAAGAAGTCAGCAACTATGAAGATTTACAGCAGTGCTTCTTAACTAGGGGTGCAAACCCCCTGGGAATGCGAGACCCACCATCTAGCGGTGCGAGACACACCATCTAGAGGTGCGAGACCCACCTAGGAGTGCGAGACCCACTATCTAGGGGTGCGAGACCCATCCTTTAGGAGTGTGAGAACCATCATCTAGGAGTACGAGATCCACCTTCTAGGAGTGCGAGACCCACCCTCTAGGGATGCGAGACCCACCCTCTTATGGGTGCGATACCCCTCCTTTAGGGGTGCGAGATCCACAATCTAGGGTGCGTGATCCACCCTCTAGGGGTGCACGACCCACCCTTTAGGGGTGCGAGACCCACCCTTTAGGGATGCGAGACATGCAGATATTGTAGAAAGTGAATCATCGTAAACAGCATTATTGCGCCTCTTTTTGCGCACCGCAATGTGTTTATGATTTTGAACCATCGCGGTGCTCAACAAGAGCGTCGCTAGATTGAAATGACGTCAAATAAAATAATTACGTAGACGCGCGTGCGTGCGATAACGACAGTTATCTTTTGGCAGTGTCTTCAGCCGGAGTTGCTGTACTTGTGTGAACTCTGGCCGATGTGTTTTATGTCCGCTGATGTGTCTACATATATGGAAGATATGTGATTATATGCTTGCCTACAGGAAAGTATCCTAATGTTTATAGAATGATAACTGACGATTGTGTACTTCAGAATTAATTCGCGGACTTAAGACTGTATAGACGGCACGATAGATGACCGTTACTGCATGAACTCTGATGTTCCATGAAAGGAAGATTATTTAATCAAGTATATGCTGGAAATATTATCTTGTCAATACCTGCATGTCGTGGAAGTCATATGCTGTGGACTTACGTATTGTGGAAGATGTTAATAAATGTGAAAAAATCGTTTGCAGCAGTCAACTCAAATTATTTTATGAATTTGCTGTTTGGCGTTACCAGTTGCTACCCTAGAATCAGTTAACCTAAACTAATTCCAATACAAATCTAAAAGGAACGCCACAATTATATAATACACAGAACTCAAAAAGTATTTGTATAAAATAGAACATTGGCAACGTGAATTAGATACCGAATCTTAGTCACGTGTTGTAAATAACATTTTCTCAAAACATACTTTCATCGTTTTTTTCCCCCTCATTTTTGACATATTTCGCGAGCCAAAAGATAATGGGGTGCAAGGGTTCTTAAGATGCTGTAAAGGGGTGCAAGCCTTCATAAGGTGCTGTAAAGGGGTGCGGGACTTCTAAAAGGCTAAGAAACGCTGATTTATAAGGATGATATAGACGAAGCTCAACAATGACGAGAAACATGAGAAGGCGAAATATGACAAGTAATAAGATCATTTGTGAGAAATATCATATACAAGAATGTGTTTATAGTTGGACAACGGTAAAAGACCAGCCCAAGTGTTATGATGGGTGGGATAACGTTGGGTGATTAGGCGGAGAGGGGGGAAATTATGTTGGGGAGGGATTTTAAAAAAAAAGCAGACATTCGATTTCCAGCTGTGGTCTAAAATGTATATTTTATATGCACAGAGTGGACAACTGATAAGCAAATATGAAAAAAAGAACTTCATGACAGTATGCCTGCAGGCAGGCAGGGAGACATAGACAGTCAGACAGACAGACAGGCAGATAGACGGACGGACGGACAGACATGCTTATTACATATCAAACTTCTGGAGTATCGTCAGGAACGAAACGTGCTATCAGTGGCTAGAATCGATTTAATAGACAATAGATACTGATGCGTGATGCCATATGATGATGGATGGCATCCGCATGTCTGGTTTTGTGCAGTGTGTAGATGTGTTCAGTCAAAACAATGTTCATGCAACAATAACAGGGCAATCCACATAGGACGTCAGTAAACTCACGACGTATAAAGTCAATGAGTCTTGAAACAGCCGTTGACGTTTTTCTTCATTATTTATTGTGGACGCCACAGTGACAAAATGGTTACGCAAATGTGTAGGCACATCAAACAGTCATTATCACAGCAACATTCAATACAGCAATAGACGGTAGACAGCATTACAATGATGAGTCAGATGCATGTTATATTTCATAGTGCTGTAAATGTAGTCAGGTGGAAAACTCCATCCTTTTCTATAACAGCCAGGAGATAACCAGATGTATGAGATCAGTTCACTCTCCTTAGTTTGACTTCAGCAAGACAGACACGTCTGCCGAAGTATAAATAATGTCCTCAAGAATATCCTCTAGATAATAAAGGTTTTCTAAACCTAGGTCATTTAACAAAGTAGCAAGTAATGGTCCTTGGTACATGCATCAACCGATGCAGTACAATGCAGCGACATGTGAGCTGGGAAAAAACATCTCGTGACGACGACTTTCGCAGACAGGCTATGAATCGAAATCGCTCACGACCCAAAATCAATAGAGTTAATGAAAATGTTAATTTACCTTGCTTTCAAGAAATACAGAAATATCACGCCTCCCGGCATGTGCAAATACACTAGAGGTATTATCCCGAATAAACGAAATATCCATAAGAGGACTACACATCCCTGACAGAACAAAAAAAAGCGGAGATCCCCTCTTCAACGAGGCATCTCTTTCGCCATTCCAAATCGCTCACTCCCACTAGTGGTGGGCGGAAACCGATCGACAAACAACAAGACAAGTCATGCGCAGTCCAGCGCAAAAATGACCACAGCTCAAAAGTTAACTGCATTCGATACTAACGCGAGAAGACAAATGCTTACCGAGAAAAGTGACTATAGATTTCAAGCAGTTGTTGCCCTTGCGTTATAAAACAGATATTGAAATAAAATGATGTTGCGAGAATTTATCACGCAACATATCACCACCTCCTCCCGATAAAAAAAAATGTGGAACATATTTTTTTTTCAATATCAAAGAGCAAGCGATAAGCGGCTCAAAACGCACGAATTATGCGCTGATAATTAATTAAATTGCCAAACAATAGGCTAATTATAGAGTGTCTGGTGAGGATATACCTCAACAGAAAAATAAATATGTCTCAAAAAATATTCACATCGGGGAGGTGTCACCAACACACATCACGTTAGCATGTAAACACAATATACGTATGCAAGTTACTATAATCATCATTAAACAGCATACTCTAATATTGTCTTTAAAAAATGGATGTACAAATCTGATAGGAAAATTTAAATAGTACATTCTTTGACATGTAATGACATAAGTACATAGTAAAGTTAAACTACATGACGATCCAGGACATATGCTCTGGTATTCCGAGGGTAAGTACACAATCTAGAACTCGTAAGGTAAGTCCTCAGCTCAACAATGACATTCTGAGAAAGTACAAGCAATATAATGCTAATTAATAACTAATATGCTTCATAAGGTACAATACATTATTAATAATTGTGGCTGTTTAGTAAACTAACGGCCCTTATATTAACTACTCAGTCCTCCTCTATCATTTTAAAAAAAACGAACAGAAGAAGATGACAACAAAGCACGATAGTGTGTACATATAAAGTAAGTACAGATGTGCTAATCTATTGTAGAAATATAGGTGTGTTATGACTCTGTAATATATAGAAATATAGGACAGAAGTATTAGTTGGAGTCATGTGGGCATCTAGACAAAATGTCAGCCATCACATTATCCGCACCACGGATAGCTCGTACCGTGAAGTGAAAAGGTTGAAGAGCTATAGCATATCGAGTGGATCTCGAACTCTTCAAATTCTTAGTCTGAATAGCTGTAAGAGCTTTCTGATCAGTCTCTAGAATGAAATGTGCGCCCAGGAGGAATCTTTGTAGTTTTAGAATTGACCAAACCATCGCTAACAACTCACGGTCTAAAACCGAGTAGTTCCTCTCTGCCGCATTTAGTTTTCTAGAAATGTACATAACAGGATGCAGAGTATTTGCATATTCTTGCATCAGTGCTGCTCCAATCCCAGTGGATGAAGCATCACTCCGAAGAACAAAAGTCCTATCAAGAGTAGGTAATCTTAAGATGGGAGGAGAAGAAAATATATTCTTGATTTGGTCTAGTGAAGATTGGCATTCTTCAGACCAACGGACCAGATTAGGCGAACCTTTCTTCAACAATGTTGAGAGAGGTGCCATGATCGAAGATAAATTTGGAATAAATCTCCCATAAAATTGAATTAAACCTAAGAGACTCCTAACTTGTTTCTTCGTTTTAGGAACAGAGATGTTCAGTATTTTGGAAGTATTGTGGTCTTCTGTCTTCAAGAGACCATGACCAACACGATGACCCAGGAAAGAGATTTCACCAAAACCAACAAAAGCTTTAGAAGGTTTTGCTGTCAAATTATTCTCACGTAGAGTGGACAGTAAGTCATATAACCCTAAATAGTGATCTTCCCAGGTATCACTGAAGAGACAGATGTCATCTAAGTATGCGATGACATCCGAACGATGTGACAGAATTCGACGCATCATGCGAACGAAAGTGGCAGGGGCGTTCATGAGACCAAAAGGCATAACATTCCATTGAAATAGACCCCTAGGTGTAGAAAAAGCAGTAAGAGGTTTGGCATGCTCTGCTAAAGGCACTTGCCAATAACCTTTAGACAAGTCAAGTTTAGTGAAGAATCTAGAATTAGAAAGTCTAATCAGTAGATCTTCTAACAAAGGCATCGGTTCAGCGTCGAACTTTGTGACCTGATTCAATTTGCGATAATCAACGCAAATTCGTATGTTCTTATCCTTCTTCCGGACAATAACCATGGAAGAAGAATATGGTGAAGTCGATGGTTCAATTATATTTAATTGAATCATTTCATCCAATTCCTTTTCCACTTGCGACTGAAAGTGTATAGGAATAGGATACGGCCTAACCCTAATTGGATTATTGTCGGTAAGAATTATGTCATGTTCTATGACATCTGTGTGTCCAGGAATGTCAGTGAGAACATCCTGAAATGTTTGTAACATCGACGAGACTTGTCGATGTTCGTCACCAGAAAGATTAGGAGAAACAGAAACGTTTTTCCAAGATTCCGTAGAATGTAATGGAACCACTGGAAGGGGAAGGTTGACATCAGAGAAGGTAGCTTCCTCATCCTGAATGACAGACAGGGATGAATAATGACCGTGAGGTGCAGGAGCATCATCCGCTGCCTGGAAAATAGGCAGCAAATAGTCCGGACGTTCGTGAAATTCCGAAAGCATGTTTATGTGGAAAGTTTTATGCTTTCCATCAATATCGACCACATAGTCAACATCGGAAATCCGAGAGACTATTGCATACGGACCTTTCCATGCAATAAGAAGTCTATTTTCCCTACTGGGGAGTAGGACGAATGCTTTGTCACCTGGACAAAGTTGTCGTAGACATCTATTCTTGTTAGCAAACTGCCTTGCCTTCTCTTTAGCAATTTCTGATGAAGCAGTTGCTAGCTTACATGCCTCAATGATCTTTTGTCTAAGAGCAATGACATACTCATATGAGGATTGAGTTTCATCGCTAATATCATCGGCAGTGATGAGATCGTGTAATAAAGACATAGGGCCGCGTGGACGCGCGCCAAAGACAAGTTCGAAGGGAGAAAATCCTGTGTGTTCATTAGGGACTTCTCTATAGGCAAAGAGAGCCGCGGGTAAAACCCTGTCCCAATCTTGAGGATGATCTTCAGTTATCTTACCAAGCAAAGTCTTGAGCGTTCTATTCAGACGCTCAACTAACCCATTAGACATAGGATGGTAGATACTACTGAGAGATCGTTCAATATGTAAGGTAGACATTACCTGTGACATAGTGTCAGATATGAGTTGAGTGCCATGGTCTGACAATATTTCTCTGGGGAACCCCAAGCGAGAAAATATCAACCAAAGAGCATCTGCGATATCTGTAGTAGATATGCTCTTAAGAGGAATAGCCTCTGGCCAACGTGTGCACATATCGACACATGTAAGGATAAACTGATGTCCTCTGGCCGACTTGACCTTAAAAGGGCCAATAATATCTATGGCCATTTTCTGAAACGGCCGAATAGGAATGTCAGCAGCCTGGATAGGCGCAGCATGTCGTGGTCCTCTAGATTTGACCTCCTGACATACCTTGCATGATCGGCAGTAAATACGAATGTCCTTATTGACAAAAGGCCAAAAGAAAGCCGCAAGGACTCTCGACTTCGTACGGGCAAAACCCATATGTCCAGCACATTGCGAGTCATGAGCATGTTGTAATATTTGGACTCTCATGCTCTTGGGAACAAGAATTTGCGAATGTGCCGACGTAGTCGAATCTTGTACCATACGTACAAGTACGCCGTTTCTCATTGCAATCCAAGATTTTCTATTTGTATCCTGATTCGGATCACCTTTCTTCGCAAGAACGAAGAATTTTTTTAAAGAAGGATCTTCTTCTTGCAATTTTATGAAAGAGTCACGAGTAATTACTAAGTGACTATCTTGGCTATCAACTTCATTATCACTATTCAGTGAAGTTTCGGGTGTTTGTAGAGCTTGTGCTCTTGTAACTACTGCATTTGTAGCTTGCATGTTATTATCTTCCCAAGCAGCAATCTGCTGTGGGGTACACTCCCTAACTCCGTGAATACGACCAATAATAAGGTCCGCAATAGGATTAGGTAAGAGACAAGCATGCACATCTCCAGTAAAGAAAGGAGTGGCAATGCGAATTACAGCAGTAGGATATTTTTCTAGAGTGCCGCCAAATGTGACACATTTAATAACCCTTCCTGTAGCACAAGATGGATCTACAAGCGATTGTCTAACACCAATAGTGGTGCATCCGGAATCGAAAAGTAGTGAGACCGGAGTATCATTAACAAGACCCTTATGTAGAATTAAAGAACCCCTCCCGTCATGCGCAACAGCAGCAGGAAGAGCGGGAAGTGGGTGACCACAACTCAAAGTAGTTATGGTACCCGGTTCGAATAAAGTACTGCATTGGGGGCATTTGTTTGCTCTCTCAAAGTCAAAAGCAGAACTAGTGACAGCGTCAAAGTTTTTACTATCAACAACATGATTACAGGCTCCCTCAGTTTCCTGTTGTACAGCATTAGCCTGCTGATATCTCTTTTTTTTTGTGTTGAGATCTACCCCGACTATTATTACCTCTGAAGTTATCAGAGTTATTATTATCTCTGCAGTTATTATTGTCTCTATTGTAATTGTTATACTGGTTCGAATTCCAGTTTCCACGATTACTATCATGTTCACATTGATGCGAACATCTATTTGTTTGGTTCTGAGGTCTTCGGCAGGAATAACCTCTATTACCATATCCTCTTTTGAAATGCTTATAATTATTAGGGTGATAGTAACGACCACTATCAGGTTGTCTCCAATTCTTCGAAGAAGAATCACCATGAAATTGGTTTCCATGATTTTGACAGAAATTACCGCTGCCCTTTCTATCAAAATTTTGTTGGGATCTACGAGCAAAGTTTTGACCATACGGAGCTGCCGAAGCAACTGGTAAACCTTCTTTCACCTTAGAGTTACCCATGGTTATGTGTGGGTGCGCAGTTACGTATTGGCAACAGAAATCTTCCATTTCTTTTATTGTTTTAGGTTTACGTTCATGAAGGAAAGCAAGGAAAGACTCATTGACAGACGACATGACTTTGTCTCTAAGTATTAAGTCCATAAGTCCTTCATAAGTTTTTTCCGTCTTAGATAGTTCAACCCATCGTGAGAAAGTAATGCGTATTCTTGCAATAAACTCGGAGAATTCAACTCCATTTTCAGGTAACATGTTTTTAAATTGTAGACGATAGCCGTCTTCGTTAAGCTGATATTTCTTTAACAAAGCGGCCCTGACAACCTCATAATTGCTCTTGTCAGGTTCATCCACCATATTTAATATACTTAGAGCTTTACCTGTCAGTATCCCTGATAACTGATAAACATATTTTGCTTTGTCTATGTTATGAGCTGTACATGCTTGTTCAAATCTGTCCAGATAGAACATTATGTCATCACTGGAAGGACTAAATGTTGGTAACTTAATCTTAAAAGTATCATTATTAGCCTTCCCAGAAGATGAACCCTTGTTTGAATCATTACCATTACTCATGCTCGTCAATTTCAATTTCTCCAACTCTAAAGCTAAGAGTTTTTCTTCATGTTCCATTTTTGCTTTCCTCTCATCAGACTCTCTTTGTAACTTCCTTTCTTCAGCTTGAGCCTGCATTTGAAGTCTTTCATTTTCAGCTTCTTTTTCAAGTCTTTTATTTTCAGCTTCTTTTTCAAGTCTTTTATTTTCAGCTTCTTTTTTCAAGTCTTTTATTCTCAGCTTCTTTTTCAAGTCTTTTATTCTCAGCCTCTTTTTGAAGTCTTTCAGCTTCTAGCTGTAGCTGGAGTTTTCTCTCCTCAGCTTCTGATTCCCTTTTTTGTTTTTCCATTTCCATTTGGAATCTCTTTTCATCCACCTGCATCTGCAGTTTCTTTTGTTCAGCTTCCATATGCAGTTTCTTTTGTTCAGCTTCCATTGCTTTATCATATCGAGCAGTTGCAAATTCTTCTAACTTATCACCAGTCTTCCCAAGCAATTTACCCTGCTCAATAAAGTGCTCAAATGTAGACATGTTGTCTAACATATGAGTCCAAAACCTGAAATAATTAACTAATTTATTTCAAACCTAAGTGTAACAAGTCTTAATTAAGCACTTGTATATTCACATCACATTATATTATCCCAGTCTCTGTGGGAAACAAGTCTCCAATCAAAGAACTTGTATATGAAATATCAGCACTCAAATCTTGATCATAAGTGCACTTCTCATTCAATAGTGCACGACACTATTCATCATTCATTTATCATCAGTATAGTAGTAACAGTGCATTAGCATAGCCCATTAACTAATTACTATAACTGTAAACAATGACTATGTAAACACATGCAGAATGTAAACATTGAAAATGTAAACAATACAAACAATGTAAACAATAACAATGTAAACAATAACAAAGATCAGCAACAATACAAAAACTTTCGCAGAAATCAACTAAAAATAAAGCAGAAATTAATGAAATATCACAAAAAATGTGACGATATCTGCGATAGAATTAAACAAAATACATGACACCACAGTGTATAAACAAAAATGTTGTATGAAACTAAATTATAGACAAGAGTAGGCTAACAAATACAAACAAATCACAACAAAACTAAAGAATGTGAAATAATAACGAAAACAATATTAAAACATGTCATCACAGCTAACATAAATAGCAACAGAAGTCGCTTAGCAAATTCCAGTATCGGAAATTTGCAAACCCTACAGAAAACGCTCACAATAGACGACCTCTATGACGTGGCATAATCTAACGGAGACACCACCCAACCGAGAACCCGCTGAAATATAAACATATAAATATACAAATAACATATAGACATATAATATATAGAATGAGATGATACACAGAAGACTCAGCAGAAGTATAAGGGCACAGTTTACATACAAACAGGCCACTTAACTTAAAGGCTTCCAATCGTAGAACAGCAGAAAAACGGATGTCAATCAACGTCCTAAAGAGCGAAGCTCCAACGATGATGGCACATCTGAACTGCTTCCACTGCTAACACGATGGTACAAGAGCTTCTGAAATACTGTGTGTTGAGTTGTTTCGGCACTTGACCTTCTAATCCAAAAGTAAGTTGATGGAAATCGGTACTTGGCCTTCTTCAGAAAACAACCCGTTTCAACCGGCACTTGACCTTCTCAAAAAACGACAGCACTGGAACCTTGACAGCAGCAACTTGCTTGACTTGCGTAAAAGATAACAGCAGTCCGAGTTATCCGGCAACATGTAACAACGCCGGGTACTGTCAAATTCTTGTTTCCGTCAAAAGGTTGAAATTTTGACTTTTACCGGGCAACGCCGAGTACTTTGAAAATTTTGAAGATGTTGACTGTATTGAAGAATGTTAATTTCTTGAAGGATGCTGATGAATTCTTGTTGAAAATGAAGTGGGTAAGGGACCCCGTGTTTGCTAGTACCAGAATCAAACCAGCTTATGGCCACCAAATGATGCGTGATGCCATATGATGATGGATGGCATCCGCATGTCTGGTTTTGTGTAGTGTGTAGATGTGTTCAGTCAAAACAATGTTCATGCAACAATAACAGGGCAATCCACATAGGACGTCAGTAAACTCACGACGTATAAAGTCAATGAGTCTTGAAACAGCCGTTGACGTTTTTCTTCATTATTTATTGTGGACGCCACAGTGACAAAATGGTTACGCAAATGTGTAGGCACATCAAACAGTCATTATCACAGCAACATTCAATACAGCAATAAACGGTAGACAGCATTACAATGATGAGTCAGATGCATGTTATATTTCATAGTGCTGTAAATGTAGTCAGGTGGAAAACTCCATCCTTTTCTATAACAGCCAGGAGATAACCAGATGTATGAGATCAGTTCACTCTCCTTAGTTTGACTTCAGCAAGACAGACACGTCTGCCGAAGTATAAATAATGTCCTCAAGAATATCCTCTAGATAATAAAGGTTTTCTAAACCTAGTTCATTTAACAAAGTAGCAAGTAATGGTCCTTGGTACATGCATCAACCGATGCAGTACAATGCAGCGACATGTGAGCTGGGAAAAAACATCTCGTGACGACGACTTTCGCAGACAGGCTATGAATCGAAATCGCTCACGACCCAAAATCAATAGAGTTAATGAAAATGTTAATTTACCTTGCTTTCAAGAAATACAGAAATATCACGCCTCCCGGCATGTGCAAATACACTAGAGGTATTATCCCGAATAAACGAAATATCCATAAGAGGACTACACATCCCTGACAGAACAAAAAAAAAGCGGAGATCCCCTCTTCAACGAGGCATCTCTTTCGCCATTCCAAATCGCTCACTCCCACTAGTGGTGGGCGGAAACCGATCGACCAAACAACAAGACAAGTCATGCGCAGTCCAGCGCAAAAATGACCACAGCTCAAAAGTTAACTGCATTCGATACTAACGCGAGAAGACAAATGCTTACCGAGAAAAGTGACTATAGATTTCAAGCAGTTGTTGCCCTTGCGTTATAAAACAGATATTGAAATAACAATGTAATGGGCTCTTCGGCCGGACAGCTAGTTAGTGATTGTATGCAGCCTGAAAGAACTGGACGAATACAATTGTTGCATATTTTGTGGTCTGGAGGATAGAGGGATGGAAAATATGAGTTTGTTCTCAGTGAAAATGAAACAAAAACCGAAGGATCGATAGAAGTATAATACTTATGCAACATTATATGTATAATAAGAGTATCATGAAATAAGCAAATATGACGATTGTGTGTGTACCACCTGACATGGCATGAGACAGGAATACCTGGGCAATTCTTTTTTCTTTTTTAAACAAGAGTTTTGCTTCGTTTTGAAACCTGGACGCCCAGTCCGTCGGTTATTTTAGGTCGAGTGTACAAATGTAAATACAACCCTACGGTTTAGTATTTTTCACTAGGATTATAAAATTACTATACTACAAAGTCTTTTATATTTCTTCTTCTTCCTCTTCGTACACTCTCAGATGTCAACTTGAATAACTTCAAAGAACGCAGTGGTCAGCCTGAGACTGTTGATATCTCCGTAGATTTTCTCCAGGAATGGTACAGGTGATGGCCATTGTCACATAGGTTATGATCATTGAATTGCCTATGTCTTCTTCTTTTTTTTTTCTGTCACCCGTATCCTCTATTTTATTATCTCTTTTTACCTTTTTCCTGTATTTTCTCGCATTCATTCGTTTGCGAGAAATATTTATTTTTCCCATTCTCACTTTCGCCAGTTTCGTTTCTCATTTAAAAACGCATTTCTTGGCTGATAAAGTCAGTAACTTCTTATGTAATGTGTCAGTCCCCGGGTGTGGTGAAATTACCGTGATACAACGTTAAAATATCTCAAATTATAAAGATAACGGGTAAGATAAAATGTAGGGATAAAAATATACGTAAGATATGCCGTGACTTCTTCACCTACGCCCGCGGTTCCTACCGCCATTCAAACTAACTAGTTAGACATGCAGACGGAACGGTTTACCCTTTTTGACGGGAGGGAAACGGAGATAAAAAAAGGAAAAATATGACTGAACACGTGTTTGAATCTAAAAAGGCAAAAAGACGCAATTTGTAGTTTAAAGGAAAAAATTACGCCACTAGTTAACACAATGTAAGGGAATGGGCAGAAAAGACCTTAGCTCTTGTTAGAAACAGTCGTATCTTAGACGTTTTACCGTACTTGGTTGTTTTGTTCGAATATAGCGGGAAATGTCATACCCAAAGGTTCAAAACAAATTTCAAAAACTAACCTTGAGCAAAATAGGTTTTTCTTTAATAATAAAGTTATGAAAATAAAACCTTGTTAGTTTGATAGCCCATCTTAAGCTGACAAATAATATACTTTTATTTATACAGACGGACAGATAACAAGGAAGATATTGACAAAAGACCGTATTGTTCCTATCAGACTAGCGAACAGTATTGTTGTGCATACTTTCACTAAAGTCACAATTTTGCGTCCTTGAGACAAGAAAATGCAAAATTCAAACTGTAATGAACTAGCGGGGCAAAGTCGGGAGATAGTGGCTAAAAATAACTTAGGAAGCAGGTTTGTGCAGTTTTTACGTGTAGTTGGTCCAAGAAACAAGTGTATTTTTGTGAAAAACCAAGTAGAGACAGACGGACCAACAGACAATAATACATACTTGACTGAGATCTGACTGAAATTTGACTTTAGTTTGAAGATTTGAAAAAAAGTTAGAGGGGAAGTCCGTGATTGGACAAATGTATTCATATTAGCGAGAAAGAGACGCACATTTGTGCCATTTGTTAGAAGACTGTCCAGTAACACAGTTCTAGACTGCTAGAAGTGATTTTCCAGAATTTATAAATAAAATTCAGTGGGACGCCATACTCTAGCCAGCAGCTCAGCTGAGTTTTGCTAGTCCTAAGTAACTGTGTTCTCAATTCTGAATTCTGGTAAGGCCAAAAAGCATTTATCTTGTTTATTTAATATTTTGAGTGATTGATACTGCCATATCATGAAAAATGATTACGACAAGTGAGTGCTTGCTCTAGGTCCCCCGCCGCAGTCCAGGGCCTAGAGGCAAAATAATAATAAATGAAAACCTATCCAAGACTATGGAAGGAGGATCGATTATTGACATCAGTGGGAACATATCACCCACCTTATTTAATAGAAGATGAAACTATTGAACATATTTTGGATGCAATGCAGTCCTGGGGAACTTGTACAAATTGATAACAACTAGGTGAGATGTGTTGAGTTGGTCAGATAGATCTGAATCAGTCTGTGTAATGTTGTTTTGTGGTATGTGTGTAAGAGTGGCGCAGTGAATAGAGTACTGACACATGGCACAACTTTTGTTTCAGAATTGTGAGTTTCTGATCTGGCACTACTATTGTGCCAGATAATCTTATAGAAGTATCAAGCGAGTGCCTGTGCAGCCTAACTTATTTTACTCCAGCTAATGAGAGGAGTGGGCCACGAGAATTCTGTTCTACGTCATTTCAGGCCAGTACACTGCAACCTGGCCTGCTGGAGATTCATCAATAACTCCCACCATCAATAGAGACATAAAGATTGTACAGATCCGTTAAGATCAGTCCCTATGTTCAGGACTATAAACTGTTTACACATAGATTGAGCATGATGATGCCACCCCAACTAACCATCCAGAACTAGTGTTCCCAGGACTTTTGAGATACCATTAATATTAATCATTGTAATAATAATAGACCTATGTACAAAAGTTATATTTGATTATGCAATATATATATGCATTTCATTGATAAATACCTATCATTTCATAAGTTCTGACCAAAAGAAATATTTGGTTCAGAACAAATAAATTTTTAAAAGATTTTAAATTTAAACTTAAACAGCCAGTGTTAGTTCAGTGTATTGTAGAGTTATTATTATTATTAGACTTATTATTTACATGTGTGTGTCAGTGTATTTTATTACCTACACATTACATTTCAGTACCCTAGACTTTTAACGTAGCTAACACTCATTATAGTAGAATAGGTCTGTTTGAGGTCGTAAAGTGGTAGCAGAAATGCCTCCTGTAACTCCCATAAACTTTTATCTCAGGAGCCTTCACAGCTGACCTCATACAGTACACTAGGTAACATATCAACCATACAATAACATCAAAAACCACTACAAATATTGGGGTCTTGTCCGGGGATTAAGTTGTCAAAGATAGTAGGATATTCTAGTGTGGGAATTAAACTAGTGGGGACAGAGTTGTATAAATTTAAAAGTGTCCCTTAAAAATAAAAAGTGGAAAATAAAAGTTGATGAATCTTCACAGCCACTGGTAAATAGTTGATTAATTAATTAATATATTACCTTGGTCATTATATACTTAGAATTACCTTAGTCATTATATAATTAGAATTACCTTAGTCATTGTTACTTTGTATGTTAAAGTATGGCAGATCTAGCAAAATTTAGATCGGCTGCTGTGCTGACGGCGAAGGAGATGAACATGGAGGGTCAGGTTTTAATTCAGTATGTAACTTCAGAATGTGACAAGTATATTGAAAGGGAATGTGACAGCGCCATCTTGAGGTCTGTCGTTCTAGGCGCTGGCCCCATCTGGTCAGTCATATTGTCTCTGTGGTTTAGTGCCTTTTGATCACGTTATCTTCAAGCAGATTTATTACAAGGCCATAATAAGCCTACGAATTAGCTGTGTTTTTGCTCTAGTTGTGTAAATCTGTGTGGCGCAGATTAATACGCGTAGCGCGCAGTAAATTGAGTGGTTAGGCCAGGGCTTATAAAAAGGGGTAGCAAGCGGCGAAACCGGTCTATGTTTGAGAGAGCCGACCAGTGAGAACAGACTAAGAAGACACACAAGAGCCAAGCTGTAAATGCCTTGAGCACGTGAGTTAATTTAAATTAGCATTAGTTTTCTAGGATTCTGAAATTATATCGATGTGGCTATTTTAATGTTTAATGGGATAGATAGATAGATAGATGTGAGAGTTTAAGAGCGATTATTTCATTCTTCAGAAAGGCAGACATAGTGTGAGGCTATTTCACTGCGAAATTTAGATAAGATTAACAATCGCAAGATAGCAACCTCGTGGTGATAAAAGGCGGTGATAGCGAGTCTGATTAAACACGCTCCGCGTGTTAAACCTATAATATGTTATGCCGAGCGACACGCGGTGTATTTAGTTCCAGTTTTTGGTTAAAGCCAAGAATATTATTCTTTAATGTAAGAGTAATTTTATTTTATCCTTTAATGTAAAAGTAATTAAGTGTATTTCACGATTATTGATTATTCTACTGTTTATCTTTAGTGGTTACTTAGAAGGGAGAATAGTCATTTAGATTTCTGGTGCGTAAGGCAAGTTGAGACAGGTGTTTCTCTGTTTGCTCCTGGTGGAGCATGGAAACACCAATCGTCACTTACGACATGTTCAGAGTGCGGGAACGAGTACTGATGTGGGTCGGTTGAGAGGTAGTAGTTAATTCTCATTATTGAGATTATTTGTTGTACATGTATTGAAGAATATTATTTTATGTCCAGTAGATTATTATTGTTATGTGAACATGGTTTGTGAGAGCACGTGGGCGTACTTAGAGTTGTATATTTCTCTTCTCCGCTCCTGAGGGAGCATGGGGCCACCGGTGTGGTTTGCCTCAGCATGAAGCATTCAGATGCTCTTGCAGTAGTGGTTTCGGTAGCAACCTATGTTACCCGGTGCGATTGCCAGCCTCATGCATAACACCATACTAGTCGCATTGGACGACACGCATGAGTGTGTGAGATAGTTGATGATATCAGGTGGGCGCATGTTTTCTGTATGGTAAGTGTTATTATCCATGCTATTGATGTTCACTTAGACGTTGTTTTATTTATTATTTTTCAGACAGTCTATGAACACTGACTGGGTGTTCGTTTGATTGTTTGTTGGATTGTTTGTTTGGTGTTCGGTTCTGTTCGGTAGAATTAAATGTTGATCTGCATAAGGCTTTGGGTTGCTTGAATTGTTAAGTCTGCTGCTAAGAGGGTTGCAAGCAACCAATAATTGCAACCCCTGTCAAACGATCCTTTATAAATTTTCTTGGTGCACGGGTCTTGGGTGTGAGGTACCCCTAACGCCCCTGTCACAAGTGGCGTCGTCGGCAGGATTGACAGACCCCACGCAGTGAAGCAACTCTTCAGCAATCAGAGCAGCAACAGCCGAAACAGTAGAACACCCAGTTCAGTGCAAGGCGAGGGACGGGATCATCCAGTTTGTCAAGATTTCTAGTCAACTCTGCTAGCAACAAGATGGCGGCACGCAACACACGCGCTGCTAGTAGAACTGATAACGAAGATGTGGCTGAGGTGGATGACCCTGTAGTAGGGCTAAATCGTCAACCAGAACGAGTGCAGTACATCGTGGTACCTACTCACAAGAGGGTGCGGTGCTTTGGGGAGCGCACGGGTCCTACGGCCGAGGAATATGTCAGAGAGGTGAGAGCTGCCTGGAGAGTAGGGATGATAAGTAAAGAGGACCAGGCATGTTATTCTTGACAGTGTGACCCCAAGTGTCCGTAGGGAGCTGAGGATTCAGGCTGATGACGATGACCCAGAAGCAATGCTACATTCCATTCTTAGGGTGTATGGGGAGCGTCGGAGCATCCCAGAAGTAATGGCCGCGTTCTACTCTACCCGGCAAGGTGCAAGGGAGTCTCTTTGGGAATTCTCCCATCGCATTCACGAGGTGTTTGAAAGTGTTGTAAGGGCGCAAAAGCAGAACAACGTCACTCCCTTGGCGCCATCCTTTCTTCGTGACCAGTTTGCTGCTTGTCTGAGAGATGACCTAGTAAGAAAGCTTGCAAAGGAAATGATCATCAAGGAGCCAACAGCATCGTTCACGTCGGTGAGGGACTATGCCCTACGGTTTTTGGAGACTGAGCCCACTTCTGGGGCTGGTGTTGCCAGTGTCGAAGCAGCTTCGGGGGCTGGTGTTGCCAGTGTTGAAGTGGCAAGAACAGAGACTGTGTCAGATACGCATGCATTAAACGCAGAAGTAGAGCGGCTGAGAGCACAGGTGGCTCAATTAGAGGCTAAAATTGATGCGATGTCTCAGGAGCAGGGGAGACGTACCAGGACAGTTCGTTGTTTTAGATGCAGAGAACTAGGCCACGTACAGAATCGATGTCCACAGGCATTAAACTAGACCCCTCTGCGGCTGGGAGTCAGGTTACAGAAGGGGAGCAGAATGGCTCAAAGATAAAGAGGGTTGGTGGTCGACCGGAGTGTGAGGTGCTTATTGCAGGGAAGAAAGTCAAAGGCGGCCAGGGATGTAAGGGTAGCAGGAGGCGACCCAGGGCACCAAGGAAGCCTAGGAAAATAAGATGCTTCAACTGTGGAGACCTTTCGAACCACATGGCAGCCAAGTGTCCCCAGGGCCCGCTTCCTAAGCGATGTTTCCATTGTAGGTCCCCGGACCATTTGATATCGGTTTGCCCATCAAAGAGCGCCCTCTCTAAGCGTACCAACACATCTACATTGCCGTCACAGTGCAAGCCAAGAGATGGCCGTGGCAACTGTCACCATAAGGGCGCCAGGAAAAGTGGTCGGCATTTAGAGGAGGAGACTCATCTAAAACTCGTTGAAGGACACGTTTCCAGGCTACGAGGGGCGCACGTAAGAGCAGAGGCACCGTTGCAGAGTTTTGCAGCAGTCCGGAAAGAGAGATGTGACAAGCTGTCGTGTTCTACTCCACTACAGGTAGGAGAATTGGTGAAGAAGAGAATGCACGACGCTGAGAGATCCGAGATTCGTGATATGTGGTCAGAAGACGAGTACGTTGTAGTTCGTGCTCCCACAATGACAGGGGGTCCATATATCATCCAACGAATGGACAGAGCGAGTCCGAGCATTAGAGTAACCAGCAATGACCTGAGACGAAGTGAAGGAAAAGGTGATCCTCCAGATTTGGAGAATACGACTGAAGCGCCTGATTTAGTGCAGTTGTCGGGACGACAACAAAATCAGGCGGGGAATATGTGACAGCGCCATCTTGAGGTCTGTCGTTCTAGGCGCTGGCCCCATCTGGTCAGTCATATTGTCTCTGTGGTTTAGTGCCTTTTGATCACGTTATCTTCAAGCAGATTTATTACAAGGCCATAATAAGCCTACGAATTAGCTGTGTTTTTGCTCTAGTTGTGTAAATCTGTGTGGCGCAGATTAATACGCGTAGCGCGCAGTAAATTGAGTGGTTAGGCCAGGGCTTATAAAAAGGGGTAGCAAGCGGCGAAACCGGTCTATGTTTGAGAGAGCCGACCAGTGAGAACAGACTAAGAAGACACACAAGAGCCAAGCTGTAAATGCCTTGAGCACGTGAGTTAATTTAAATTAGCATTAGTTTTCTAGGATTCTGAAATTATATCGATGTGGCTATTTTAATGTTTAATGGGATAGATAGATAGATAGATGTGAGAGTTTAAGAGCGATTATTTCATTCTTCAGAAAGGCAGACATAGTGTGAGGCTATTTCACTGCGAAATTTAGATAAGATTAACAATCGCAAGATAGCAACCTCGTGGTGATAAAAGGCGGTGATAGCGAGTCTGATTAAACACGCTCCGCGTGTTAAACCTATAATATGTTATGCCGAGCGACACGCGGTGTATTTAGTTCCAGTTTTTGGTTTAAAGCCAAGAATATTATTCTTTAATGTAAGAGTAATTTTATTTTATCCTTTAATGTAAAAGTAATTAAGTGTATTTCACGATTATTGATTATTCTACTGTTTATCTTTAGTGGTTACTTAGAAGGGAGAATAGTCATTTAGATTTCTGGTGCGTAAGGCAAGTTGAGACAGGTGTTTCTCTGTTTGCTCCTGGTGGAGCATGGAAACACCAATCGTCACTTACGACATGTTCAGAGTGCGGGAACGAGTACTGATGTGGGTCGGTTGAGAGGTAGTAGTTAATTCTCATTATTGAGATTATTTGTTGTACATGTATTGAAGAATATTATTTTATGTCCAGTTGATTATTATTGTTATGTGAACATGGTTTGTGAGAGCACGTGGGCGTACTTAGAGTTGTATATTTCTCTTCTCCGCTCCTGAGGGAGCATGGGGCCACCCGTGTGTGGTTTGCCTCAGCATGAAGCATTCAGATGCTCTTGCAGTAGTGGTTTCGGTAGCAACCTATGTTACCCGGTGCGATTGCCAGCCTCATGCATAACACCATACTAGTCGCATTGGACGACACGCATGAGTGTGTGAGATAGTTGATGATATCAGGTGGGCGCATGTTTTCTGTATGGTAAGTGTTATTATCCATGCTATTGATGTTCACTTAGACGTTGTTTTATTTATTATTTTTCAGACAGTCTATGAACACTGACTGGGTGTTCGTTTGATTGTTTGTTGGATTGTTTGTTTGGTGTTCGGTTCTGTTCGGTAGAATTAAATGTTGATCTGCATAAGGCTTTGGGTTGCTTGAATTGTTAAGTCTGCTGCTAAGAGGGTTGCAAGCAACCAATAATTGCAACCCCTGTCAAACGATCCTTTATAAATTTTCTTGGTGCACGGGTCTTGGGTGTGAGGTACCCCTAACGCCCCTGTCACAAGTGGCGTCGTCGGCAGGATTGACAGACCCCACGCAGTGAAGCAACTCTTCAGCAATCAGAGCAGCAACAGCCGAAACAGTAGAACACCCAGTTCAGTGCAAGGCGAGGGACGGGATCATCCAGTTTGTCAAGATTTCTAGTCAACTCTGCTAGCAACAAGATGGCGGCACGCAACACACGCGCTGCTAGTAGAACTGATAACGAAGATGTGGCTGAGGTGGATGACCCTGTAGTAGGGCTAAATCGTCAACCAGAACGAGTGCAGTACATCGTGGTACCTACTCACAAGAGGGTGCGGTGCTTTGGGGAGCGCACGGGTCCTACGGCCGAGGAATATGTCAGAGAGGTGAGAGCTGCCTGGAGAGTAGGGATGATAAGTAAAGAGGACCAGGCAGATGTTATTCTTGACAGTGTGACCCCAAGTGTCCGTAGGGAGCTGAGGATTCAGGCTGATGACGATGACCCAGAAGCAATGCTACATTCCATTCTTAGGGTGTATGGGGAGCGTCGGAGCATCCCAGAAGTAATGGCCGCGTTCTACCCTACCCGGCAAGGTGCAAGGGAGTCTCTTTGGGAATTCTCCCATCGCATTCACGAGGTGTTTGAAAGTGTTGTAAGGGCGCAAAAGCAGAACAACGTCACTCCCTTGGCGCCATCCTTTCTTCGTGACCAGTTTGCTGCTTGTCTGAGAGATGACCTAGTAAGAAAGCTTGCAAAGGAAATGATCATCAAGGAGCCAACAGCATCGTTCACGTCGGTGAGGGACTATGCCCTACGGTTTTTGGAGACTGAGCCCACTTCTGGGGCTGGTGTGCCAGTGTCGAAGCAGCTTCGGGGGCTGGTGTTGCCAGTGTTGAAGTGGCAAGAACAGAGACTGTGTCAGATACGCATGCATTAAACGCAGAAGTAGAGCGGCTGAGAGCACAGGTGGCTCAATTAGAGGCTAAAATTGATGCGATGTCTCAGGAGCAGGGGAGACGTACCAGGACAGTTCGTTGTTTTAGATGCAGAGAACTAGGCCACGTACAGAATCGATGTCCACAGGCATTAAACTAGACCCCTCTGCGGCTGGGAGTCAGGTTACAGAAGGGGAGCAGAATGGCTCAAAGATAAAGAGGGTTGGTGGTCGACCGGAGTGTGAGGTGCTTATTGCAGGGAAGAAAGTCAAAGGCGGCCAGGGATGTAAGGGTAGCAGGAGGCGACCCAGGGCACCAAGGAAGCCTAGGAAAATAAGATGCTTCAACTGTGGAGACCTTTCGAACCACATGGCAGCCAAGTGTCCCCAGGGCCCGCTTCCTAAGCGATGTTCCCATTGTAGGTCCCCGGACCATTTGATATCGGTTTGCCCATCAAAGAGCGCCCTCTCTAAGCGTACCAACACATCTACATTGCCGTCACAGTGCAAGCCAAGAGATGGCCGTGGCAACTGTCACCATAAGGGCGCCAGGAAAAGTGGTCGGCATTTAGAGGAGGAGACTCATCTAAAACTCGTTGAAGGACACGTTTCCAGGCTACGAGGGGCGCACGTAAGAGCAGAGGCACCGTTGCAGAGTTTTGCAGCAGTCCGGAAAGAGAGATGTGACAAGCTGTCGTGTTCTACTCCACTACAGGTAGGAGAATTGGTGAAGAAGAGAATGCACGACGCTGAGAGATCCGAGATTCGTGATATGTGGTCAGAAGACGAGTACGTTGTAGTTCGTGCTCCCACAATGACAGGGGGTCCATATATCATCCAACGAATGGACAGAGCGAGTCCGAGCATTAGAGTAACCAGCAATGACCTGAGACGAAGTGAAGGAAAAGGTGATCCTCCAGATTTGGAGAATACGACTGAAGCGCCTGATTTAGTGCAGTTGTCGGGACGACAACAAAATCAGGCGGGGAATATGTGACAGCGCCATCTTGAGGTCTGTCGTTCTAGGCGCTGGCCCCATCTGGTCAGTCATATTGTCTCTGTGGTTTAGTGCCTTTTGATCACGTTATCTTCAAGCAGATTTATTACAAGGCCATAATAAGCCTACGAATTAGCTGTGTTTTTGCTCTAGTTGTGTAAATCTGTGTGGCGCAGATTAATACGCGTAGCGCGCAGTAAATTGAGTGGTTAGGCCAGGGCTTATAAAAAAGGGTAGCAAGCGGCGAAACCGGTCTATGTTTGAGAGAGCCGACCAGTGAGAACAGACTAAGAAGACACACAAGAGCCAAGCTGTAAATGCCTTGAGCACGTGAGTTAATTTAAATTAGCATTAGTTTTCTAGGATTCTGAAATTATATCGATGTGGCTATTTTAATGTTTAATGGGATAGATAGATAGATAGATGTGAGAGTTTAAGAGCGATTATTTCATTCTTCAGAAAGGCAGACATAGTGTGAGGCTATTTCACTGCGAAATTTAGATAAGATTAACAATCGCAAGATAGCAACCTCGTGGTGATAAAAGGCGGTGATAGCGAGTCTGATTAAACACGCTCCGCGTGTTAAACCTATAATATGTTATGCCGAGCGACACGCGGTGTATTTAGTTCCAGTTTTTGGTTAAAGCCAAGAATATTATTCTTTAATGTAAGAGTAATTTTATTTTACCCTTTAATGTAAAAGTAATTAAGTGTATTTCACGATTATTGATTATTCTACTGTTTATCTTTAGTGGTTACTTAGAAGGGAGAATAGTCATTTAGATTTCTGGTGCGTAAGGCAAGTTGAGACAGGTGTTTCTCTGTTTGCTCCTTGTGGAGCATGGAAACACCAATCGTCACTTACGACATGTTCAGAGTGCGGGAACGAGTATTGATGTGGGTCGGTTGAGAGGTAGTAGTTAATTCTCATTATTGAGATTATTTGTTGTACATGTATTGAAGAATATTATTTTATGTCCAGTAGATTATTATTGTTATGTGAACATGGTTTGTGAGAGCACGTGGGCGTACTTAGAGTTGTATATTTCTCTCCTCCGCTCCTGAGGGAGCATGGGGCCACCGGTGTGGTTTGCCTCAGCATGAAGCATTCAGATGCTCTTGCGGTAGTGGTTTCGGTAGCAACCTATGTTACCCGGTGCGATTGCCAGCCTCATGCACAACACCATACTAGTCGCATTGGACGACACGCATGAGTGTGTGAGATAGTTGATGATATCAGGTGGGCGCATGTTTTCTGTATGGTAAGTGTTATTATCCATGCTATTGATGTTCACTTAGACGTTGTTTTATTTATTATTTTTCAGACAGTCTATGAACACTGACTGGGTGTTCGTTTGATTGTTTGTTGGATTGTTTGTTTGGTGTTCGGTTCTGTTCGGTAGAATTAAATGTTGATCTGCATAAGGCTTTGGGTTGCTTGAATTGTTAAGTCTGCTGCTGAGAGGGTTGCAAGCAACCAATAATTGCAACCCCTGTCAAACGATCATTTATAAATTGTCTTGGTGCACGGGTCTTGGGTGTGAGGTACCCCTAACGCCCCTGTCACAGGAAGATAGGAGGTTAGCTGAAGAGAAGAGGTTACAAATTGAGGCTGATAAAGAACTTAAGAGGTTGCAGATTGAGGCTGACAAAGAGGCAAAAGCATTGGAGGCAGATAGGGAGAGTAAAAGGCTCCAATTAGAGGCAGAAGAAAAACGACAGCAAAGGGAGGCAGAAGAAAAGAGATTGACTGCCGAAAGGGAAGCAGAAGATAGGAGATTGCAAAGGGAGCACGAATTACGACTAAGGGAGCTGGAATTACAAGGCCATGCTCCTGAAAATGGTGCCAGCCCTTTTGCCTCAGATGCTACGCCTAGTCAGGGAGCCTCAACCTCAGCTATGGGGTTTCATTTAGACCATTTTAGTGAGAAAGACGATGACATCGAGGGGTACCTCAGTAGATTCGAATTATTAGCTACTACATATGGGTTGCCCAATGGGCTGATCACCCGTTGGCTTGTCACACCGATTACGGAAACAACGGCAGATGGATCTATTTGTTGTTGCCCTAAAGACGCCGCTAGGCGTGATGGGAAACTACAACAGAGAAAATCAATCTGCTGTTGCCCTTAAGACGCCACAAGGCGTGATGGCCTCTGACTGCTTGGTCGGTCTTTGGCTAAGGACGGAAGAAGAAGAAGACATATGGGTTAGAGAGAGAGAGAGGTGGAGTCTTAAGTTATCCCAGGGACTGAGAGGTACTTCTTATGAAGTTTTTGCTAAGATGCATAGAGACGACCAAGACAATTATGACATGCTAAAGCAGGCTTTGTTATTGAGATATGAAAAGAACGGTGAATTTTACCGTAAGAAGTTTAGAAATGCCAAACTGTTGTCTGGGGAGACATACCACCAATTCTCTGCCAGACTAGAAACCTATTTGGAGAAATGGACTGCTCTGGGGAAGACCCAAGATCTTAAAGAGATGATCATGATAGAGCAATTAAGAGAGTCCATGGCTCCAGACCTGAGAAAATTTCTCATGGAACAAGGTGCAGAGAGATTGGGGGAGGTTTTAAATGTCGCTGAGAGGTATCAGGCAGCCCAGGCAGAGGTAAGTGGCACTAAAAAGAAGCACATAGAAAATTTTAAAGCTCCACAGCAATTTAGTAAATTTGATACGAGAGAACAAGGTAATAAAGGCAGGACAAACTTTGATAGGCCACGAAATGATTATCGTGATAGAAACTCACAGTTCAATGACCAAAAATATAACGAAAGAAAACCGTTTAACCAAGGAAAGAGATGGTGTAAATAGTGTAAGAAAGACAACCATAACACCGAATTTTGTAAAAGGAAACCTTCAAACATTGCTGCAATGAAGTCGGGGAAACAAAGATTAAAGGTT